>JAKRZM010000959.1:617015-627045 GCA_036379175.1 Heliconius cydno galanthus
TATAATTTTATCATAATAAATTTGTACTGTAGAGTTTTTTTGGCAGTCTAGGAGGCATGATAGATTAGACATAATGCGGGTTTTGTAGGTCGTAATTTCATCTTCGTTTTTCAATGTCAAGTTTTGGAATTTTTTAAAATTTGCCCTATTCTTCTTTAATTTTTCTAGACATAGAGTTGCTCGTAGTGGTCGGTGGTCAGAAGAAAAATTTACATTTAGTACTTCGATGTTTTGAACCATGGAAGGGCGATTTGAGAGAACAAAATCTATCTCATTTTTATGTTCCCCATTTGGCGATCGCCAGGTCCATTTTTGATTTTGTTTTTTCTTAAAAAAGGTGTTTAAAATTGGAGTTTTATTTTCTAAAGCGAAATCAATTAACATCTGTCCTCTCAAATTTCTCTTTCCATATCCGTTTAATTTCATTACTAAATATTCATTTTGTTTAGGTTGTCCGATTTTTGCGTTGAAATCGCCCATTATTATGTAGACCTTGTGTGCTAGATCAATGGCCTTATTGACATTGTTATAAAAAGCGTCTATTTCTTCATCTGTTGCTGCTTCCGTGGGGGCATATACTTGAATGAATGATATTTTATTACCTTGTATATTTAAATTTAAAAGAGCCACTCTGTCTGTAATGCCGGTGTAACTTTCTATATTTTCTTTTTGATTTTTCTTTAATAAAAAAACCAACTCCATATTTCCCAGGATGAAGGCCTGTATGGCACAATATGTAATCGACGACGCGATGATACTTTATTAATAGATTGCCTCTGTTAAATATAGGAATCCGCACAAGAGGCTCGGGTCCGAGTCATTTACAATCAGATGCCTACAACCTCTATAATATAATATTAGTACCTATCTATTTTTTTCTTAGTTTTACACTGTATTCCACACATACCAGGGGATGCACAAAAAAACTGGGAACCTACTGTTAAGACAGTCATATAAATCCTGGAGGCATTGCGTATTGAGTGGCAGAACTGAACGCCTCGCTTTATCGTTCGAAATCGAACCCCCAACTTATCGCGTTTACAGTCTTACGCTAGGCCTCCTTTGCGACCACTGGCCTCAATACTTAATAATTACTACTGTATACTACTGTATAGACATAAAATATATTATATTTCTAATCCTAAATCATATTATTTTAAAACATTTCACAATACCCTTAGTAAATATTAAAGTTAATTTAAAAGGTTCTCGAGACGGTATCCTCACGCCACACGCCGGTGTCCACCCCATCAATGCAATTCAATTTATACCAGATCTCAATATACGTCGGGGCACAGCGGGGCACTGCGGGGCACTGATAGCCATCTCGGACCTGGCTGGGGTTGGAGTTTGATTTCCATTTTTATATTTAACTGATTGGTATAATTTAGAATATTTATTTTATTCTTGTTGATAACTGAAGTAAACGAGGCCATTCTTGCTCAGCACGATGGTTGCGGTTTTGATTCTCAACTGAGGTAATGAAATAATTTTAGTTCCTTGCCTTGGTAACAAAATAAATCGCAGCGATGAGTTCTGCCACTCAATAAGCACTGTATCGAAAAGTAACCTTAGGTATAGCGTGAAGGTGTTCACAAAAATTAAAAAATGCAGTTATGTATAAAAGTTTTAACCGAAGCAAGACTCGAACTGGCGCCTCTTGAAAACCGTCCTTCCACTAGTAGAAAATTAAGCTATCGAATCTCATCTTATCGTTCCGATGTCGAATTTCTTATGTTTCTAACTTATTAAGTATGTATATTTTTTTTCTTATTATTAATTTTATTTCAATTTAAAATTGTGTCGCTTCTCATCTTTAAATCCAAGACATAGAAAGTTGAGTGGCGGAACTCAACGCCGCACTTTGTCTTTCCAGAGCAGGGGAATGATAATGATTAATTCCTTCAAAGGTAGAGTTTATACAGGGAATCATTCAAGGCTTATATAAAATGTACTAAAGCAGAGTTAATTTACTACCATATTTATAAATCTGCAGGATTATAGCCCGTCCAAGCGGTCACCGCATCAAGAGGACTAGGCCTGTCACTTTCAGTGGACGCTTAATTCTTTTGGGGCTTTACGGATACCCAACGGACTCTATTACGTATATGAATACAAGTTTAAATTAAAGTAAACAGTTTTTTTAGCTTCATGTTGTATCCCGCTTATAACAGGGAGGCAGAGGGAACCTACTGTTTACTTTCAGACACTCCTCTCCATACGCATCATCCAATTTTCGAGATATTGTGTGTTGAGTTACGGAAATGAAAGACTTTTTGTCTTGTTCGCTTCACCAGAGCGAGGAAGGAAAATTAAAATTTTTACTTGAAAGGGAATTGAATCCACAACAGTCACTTGATAATCTAGCAATTACATACAAAAGTAAAGTAAGTAAGAAATTTTATTCATATTTTTCAAATTTTACAAAACATTACACACATTAACAACTTAGTCTTGAATGCTATGCCTTAAGAATCAGATCCATTGAAAATTGTGTAATTTTAAATGGACCTGATGTAAAATCATAATAAACCATGTAGACTTTAAGACAATTTCAATATAACTAACGATGCGGGCAACACTTAGTGTTCAATAATTTAAACTCAAAATCATACTTGACATTCACTCACCAGACTTCTCTACCAGAAAAATCTAGTAACTTCACGTTGTGTACCTCTCGCATAGCAATGTAAGCGGGAACTTAGTGTTAAGACACTCTGTTCCCTAAGTTTTATCTTATTTTCGGGACAGTGCCGTGTTGAATAGCAAAACTCACCGTGGCGTTTTATCTTGACGACTAACATTACGAAAAAAAAATATATTTTTTTAATATTTTCTACTGATACGTAATTCGGACGGCAAGGCGTCCGGATAACTGAGATTTCAGCAACACTTTGTATATTCAATTTTATCTAACTGACAAACTACGCATACAATTTTCATGACTATAAAGACTCTTTTCGTCCTTCTCCCACTATATACCACCATAGTAAAAAGGAAAAGGACAGAGAATAAGATTTTCAAAAGAAATCCCAGTGAGCAAGGATCAAGAAGGGTCGAGTGGACGTTTCATATGAAAATTTAATGTGGCATCTAGTAGATATTTGCTGTAGTTAAATATTTCATTTCTAGGAGCGTTGTTAATCATTTTCGTAACCGTCGTTGGATACCCTTGTAATCAGTTTTTAAGGTAGCCCTGTTTTCTGAGTTGAAAATATGTTTTATATAGCTTACATTTACATTTATTACACTGTGAAGGCGGTAGGTTGGGCAGATTGTGGGTTCTATTTCCACTCGAGGGAAGGAAAATAAATAATAAATAATACCTTCAATTTCTCGCTCTGGTAACGAGGCAAAGCGTAGAAAACGAACTCACTTTTATAATATTAGTAGATACCGATATTTTAAATAAAAAAATATCAACACACTGTAGGAAATAGTAACTAAAACAATATTTACACCACTCGAATGCTAAAAGCGCAAAGCTCTCTATTACTATAAGTGCAAAGACAATGGGTACTTACACTCCCCTCGTCTTTTAAATTAATATACGTACATACATCAAAACAAATGTTTTTTTATTTATTTTTGACATGCGGTGTTTGGTTAAGGAATAGTTTTTTTAGGTTCACGATCTATCCCGCTTATACCATGGTATCAGAGGGAACGTAATGTCAAGACACTCCGTGTCTTCTGATCCCTTCCAAACTTACTGCTTAGTTATGGAGCCATTGAGTATTGGATAGCGGAACTGAGGAACTTGGGAATTTAGAAAACCTAGTGTTAGCATTCTGTTCCCTATATTTCGCCTAATATAGTTATTATCTAGGTCAAATATACACACTTTTATACTCCACTACTAATATTCCGAAATACATTATATTGACAATCTACTAGAGATCAATCCGTATGTCACTTCCGGCGTATACGGAACACTAATCTTTGGCAAGTGCTTAAAGAATGGCACCCTCTCTTCAAACATAGGGTGAAACCTCTACCACGTTAGCTTTTTCCTAAATCCAAAACGATACAAATCTTCCATCTCTATATTCTTCTATACGTTAAAGCAGTGTAGAATGCAGATTGGGGTTGTTTTCTGGTTGCTCTGAAGTAACTTAGTACAGGGTAGACAGAGGGTCATAGAATAAAGCGTGAACACAAACGATTAAACGCTTTCATGATTTGTTGCGGTGGTTTTCGAGTGATTTTCACAGGTCACTTGTAATGAGTGGAACAGATGATTCAAGTCCATGATTCGGGAGCAAAATTTATTATTGTAGCTCAGTGGGTGGGTTAGTTACTGACTCTATGTGAAAGTATTGGATTCAATTCTGATTTGGGGGAATCACTTTTAAGTGTAATATAATATGGATGCATTTCTTTATTTACTTTAGTTATACTACAATAATGTAAGCGCTTAAAATAATAGTCAGCTTCACGCTTTTTCCCTCATATAACAGGATACGTCTTGGCTTATCTTTATGCTTAAGTCTCCGCTTATCTCTCTCTGCCAATAGGGAATCAATCTCACTACTATCACGTTTACCGTTAAAGATAGCATAAAATTAACATAAAAAAAAAACAATTAAAAAATCATCAATAACTAAGTTCAAATGATTGAATGGTTTAAAGCTCATAAATAGAACCTTTCATCGATTGACTTTTCAACTATAGTAGCCTCCTTTGAGGTCTAACGAAGTCATTCTGCCGGTAGGTATCCTACAGCTCGTATTATTCACGCCTCTCACACTGAGATCAGCCACCTGGGAAGCTATTCACGTTAGACCTAAGATAGCAACCCTATTATGTGTTGTGTGGTATAAATTGTAAGTAATATTTGCTTTTTCTTATTGTTTTTGCGGCGTTGAGTTCCGCACAATATTCAATGTCTCGAAAATTAGGCGTTGCTTGAGGAACGGAGTGTCTTAACCCTAGTGTCAGTCTGTTTGTGCAATGCAGACGAACAACGGGCTACATGAGGAATTTTTTTTCATCAATGACTTTTCTAAGTAATTTGTAATCTTCTAAGAATATAGTAATCTTCATGAGAAGACTGATACGAGTAGATCACAGGACCTAAAAATCTATTTGTTCTCCATCCAATCTTCGCTCATACAAAAGGCTTGGTATTTTTGCACATGGTTTCAGAAAATAATATTTATGCACATTCAATAAAATGTGGCGATATGCTTTTATGAATATCTTTGTTTCTTTAGGAGTTGGATTTGGAGCCTTAATCATTGTATTTAGTAAAACACGTTTCTACTTCGATAAAGAGAATCTGGGAACGTAGTGTTAAGACACGCCGTTCCCTTAAAAAACTCCATTTCCCACTTTCCGTCGAATTAGCATTGAGTGATGGGACTCAATCTCGTCACTTTGGTAATATAAGTTCCTCGCTCTGGCGAAACTATGAAAATATTAATTGACAATAATCGTTCCCTCGAGTGGGGATTGAACCCACAACCTTTGCATTACAGTCACACCATTGTGCCAGTACGCCACGACGGTCTCAAAGTCAAAAAGTGTACTAAAAAATTAAAAGACTTTCGTTCGCAACCTGCACCACGGAATAAGCGATATTAACTGTCATCCACAAGAATCGCAGCTTGATTAATAGAAGCGACAGGCCGGGAGGTGAGGAGGTGGCTCAAGCTCAGGTGATTCGCTTTACAGTAATTGCACGATTTATACACCATTGTACTTTGAACTTTTGCCGTGTAATTAAAAGTAAGGGTTTTTTAGTGTTTTAAGAGTGTCATTCTATACTAAGGAAAGAAATTTATATTTGACGTTGTAAATAACATAAATAAGTTGTATCAAACGTATAAGAATTTCGACGTAGTTTGATAAGAGAGAACGTAAAGCTTAGTGGTCGTTGGTAACGTAACCTAAGTGGTTCTTAAGTTCCCAGCCAATTATGCTATTTTCTTTATTGTGCTGCGTAATTGAAAACTGTGTGGCGTTATGAGTTTTTGCACTAATAAAAATAAACTTCATGTATGCATAATGTATTTTTTTCAAATTACAGATGTCAGTCTCTAAAAAATATATAATTCCATAGAATAACAAAAATGTAAAATCTTGATTTCTGTTTGTATAACTTCACCCATTTATGTCTATGTGGCGCAGCGCAGTGGTAGGTACTGACTCTAAACGCGACGCGAAGAACGGAGAGACATGTTAATTTTCTCTGCCCACCATACAATATGTCTGGAGAACTGTTAAAATAAAAAAATGAATCTCTAAGTCATAATACATAAACGACAAAACAATAGGTGATTACTACCCGTACGTTTTCTAACAAGGCTTAAGATTGCGACTCCCACTAATGTTTGGAACACATTAATATGCATTAACTAATATGAGGCAAGAGTAATTGAATTAAAAAAGAACAGGTTCTCTACAGTTTCTTTTCAACTTCAAATAACATGCAATATAAATTTAAAAAAAATATAGATAATTAACNGAAGCGACAGGCCGGGAGGTGAGGAGGTGGCTCAAGCTCAGGTGATTCGCTTTACAGTAATTGCACGATTTATACACCATTGTACTTTGAACTTTTGCCGTGTAATTAAAAGTAAGGGGTTTTTAGTGTTTTAAGAGTGTCATTCTATACTAAGGAAGGAAATATATATTTTTAGAAAACGTATAAAAAATTATGACGTTGTAAATAACATAAATAAGTTGTATCAAGCGTATAAGAATTTCGACGTAGTTTGATAAGAGAGAACGTAAAGCTTAGTGGTCGTTGGTAACGTAACCTAAGTGGTTCTTAAGTTCCCAGCCAATTATGTTATTTTCTTTATTGTGCTACGTAATTGAAAACTGTGTGGCGTTATGAGTTCTTGCACTAATAAAAATAAATTTCATGAATACATAATGTATTGTTTTCTCAAATTGTGTACAGATAAAAATAATATCAGATATATAACAGAAAAATAATATGTAAGTCCATAGAATAACAAAAATGTAAAATCTTGATTTCTGTTTGTATAACTTTACCCATTTATGTCTGTGAGGCGGTCGTGGCGCAGTGGTAGGTACTGACTCTAAACGCGACGCGAAGAACGGAGAGACATGTTAATTTTCTCTGCCCACCATACAATATGTCTGGAGAACTGTTAAAATAAAAAAATGAATCTCTAAGTCATAATACATAAACGACAAAACAATAGGTGATTACCACCCGTACGTTTTCTAACAAGGCTTATGACTGCGACTCCCACTAATGTTTGGAACACATTAATATGCATTAACTAATATGAGGCAAGAGTAATTGAATTAAAAAGGACAGGTTCTCTACAGTTTCTTTTCAACTTCAAATAACATGCCATATAAATTTAAAAAAATACCTATAGATAATTAATAATCGTTTTATCCCTTCAAGAAACTCGGTTTCCCTCTTTCTGCCTCAGTTCGAGACATTGTGTGTTGAATCGAAACTTAACCCGGCACTTTAATAGGCATATTTGAGTAGCACAAATCTAGAATTTAGATTTCTCTTTAATTTTTCTAGTAAGTCTAGTAGTTTTAATTTTTCTATAAATATAATACGCTGTAAAGAATATAGACATTGTTAGACTACATAAATACTACAAGAAAATTAAAAAGATTCTATACACCTGTTGTGGAACTCCGAAAGTAGTCCAATCCATCAACGTCGAAGGTAAAAGAAGGAAGATCGTTTCCGTTGTAAAGAGGCTGAGCGACATTTGATAGCGGTTACTTGGTTAGCGCTAAGCGTATTCAAAACTCAATTAATTCGTCACAACAATATATCGTGCTTGGTCTAAGGTGATCATTTGACGAGAGAAATATTTTATCAATATTTTTTTATACCAGAGTAGTCAAAGGGAACCTAGTGTTAAAGCACCGTTCTCCACTTAACGGAACTCAACACCACGCTGTGTCTTTATTAAACCAAGAAAATGAAAATAACTAGTTCCTTCTCTCATCATTCATTTCCTACACGAAAACACGCGATGACTTAATAGATCTTAACATTAAGTAGTAAAATACATGGGCTCATAGGTTCCTTCATATTATGTAGCATGCTGTGACTAAAATCTTTAAACGGCTTATAACTTACACCCACCCGTCTCAGGTCATCTTATACCATTATATCAATATTTCTTGCAGGAACGACTCAACACTCGTACTAATTATTTTATTTATCCTTTGTTTTGATGAATGGTGATCCTTTCAATATGGGTTCATACTTCATGTGAACGAATGAAACTCTATACGTGAATAATGCCAGCTAATGTGCAAATACTCCTGTGAAATGTGACACTGCTTCAGGGTATTGTCAACTGACTGGATTTGGAAGGCTTGAGGCTCGATTTAATAGTAGGGTCAATACGATTCTTTTCAAAGTGGTGGTATTAAGTTGTACTGGAGAAATAAATTGACATGCTGTTTTAGTTGATTTTGAATGAGTTTTTTTGATTCACGCTATAGTTATATCGCTTATAGCGAAGTAGGTAGAGAGACACTTTAAACACTCCGCTCTAAACCTTCTTTGCAATTTTCGAGACATTATAATTATGTTAACTGGTATCCTATCTTGTATTGGTGGGGAAATAAAAGCAATTTAAATGTAATCATTCCTTGAGATTTAACGATGAGCGGAATATACAGAAAGACGCTCCTATATTTTCGTATCATTAAAATATTCTGTAAATAGTTTGTCTGTCTGAAGAAATAAGAGCTGTTTTCTTCTATTTGCAACTTCGCACTCTTTCCTGCTTATGTAGGCAGAGAGAACCTAGTCCACTTAATCCGTTCTCCGTTTTCTACCAGAGATCTAAACATTCCATTCAGCGAAACTTAATATCGCGTTAAGGAGACAGGACGCTGACAAATAAAGAAAATGACATACTGTCTACTATATTCTACAGAACTATTCTTGTTTTGACACACCCAAATAATTTGCTCTATCTTCATGATTTCTCGCCCAATTATCAAGAAAAACAGTGGGCGATACTAAACAATAACACTGATGTATTATTTCGATTTGGCCTCCAAGTACGACAGTGATTATACACTTTATCCTTACATTATATTGTTATAAGGAAAAATATATTATCAATTAGACATACAACTCTAAATAAATAGTAATAACGTTCAAATTGTAACAATTCAATTTGTCATTTAAGCCTTTTCCATGTTTTCTCTAACCAATTTCTAACATACTATTGTGTTTTCTTAATATTAAATCTTATCTATATATAAATAAAATACATTTTAGCAAATTCGTTGCAGTTATTTAGATATTTTTGACGGGAACATCACCGCAGGAACAGTAGGAGCCTTATTATAAAGGTTCGTGAGAAAAAGAATGTGTTTGACAACCGCCTGGACCCGGCTTTGTCTGGATGATTGACCGATGTGTGTTATGATTGGTTACCTCAATAATGGCGAGGAAAATAAGTGAATGAATGGAAAAATAAATGTATCTCCAGTTGGATATAATTGGACGCGTTTATTTGGTGTTTTTATATTACTTATTTTCTATTATTAATTGTATTTTTATTTATATAAACATCAATAATTGTCCTTGCTGGGTAGCGTTTGATTGTAAGCGCGTAGGTCGTCAGTTCGATTCCCACTCGGGGGATTTTTAGAGTAGAGTCATTTTGAACACAATACCTCATATCCGAACGGGAAGTGGAGAACAGAGCTTCTTGACAATAGATTATAATACCTACTAGACATAACACTTTTTTCCGTCTCACACTAATTTCAATTGATGAGTCCTTATTCCATTTTTGTAATTTTAATTTGAACGTTAGTGCCAGTGTTATGGTGGCGGTACTCAACGCCGCGCTTTGTCTACATTAAAGCTATATACTTAACTAGCGGCCCGCTCGTATTCAATTTCACCCGCGTGAACTATGTTATTATTCATTTCTGTCTCCATGGCTACGTCCTAGTGCCGTCTATGCAAAATTTGAGACTCCTAGCATTTGTAGTAACGAAGTTTCATACAAACTTTCGACCCCAAAAACAACCCCTTAGAAGTCGA
>JAKRZM010000959.1:628086-651847 GCA_036379175.1 Heliconius cydno galanthus
CACACTGGTAACAAAGTGCAGCGTAGAGATTCCCAGATTGAAAATCGAATCCACAACCATCGCGCGTCTAAATTTTTATAGTTTGTAAAATGTATTGTAAAAGTAAATTAGAACAAGCATATTACGTTCTAATAAAAGTGGCGGAAATGAACACCACGCTTTATCAACTATATAATACATTCTAGTTCTCCAATCTACGTGAATTTTACTAAATACGTTTTTTAAATATTTTCCTAGAGAGGCAAAAGACGCAGGACAAGACTTCGCTTGACCTTCCAAAAATTGTAACAATAATTCTGGGAGAAGATCACGCAAAAAGCAAAGGGACACACCGGATGGCACCTATGAAGACGTCGATAAATGTGGCCGAGGTGAAAGAGGTATCTAGAGAACCGTAGCCTTAAGCTAAATAAATAAACAAATAAATATTTTCGTTTCCAGTGCGTGAATAATAAGTATTTTAAAATAATCATTTAACTTGTGCAGCTTTCAACTTGTGACTTCTCTACGACATTATTATGTCACATCTGTTATATGTAGGTAAAAGTAGTGTTAATTTGGGGTTGTTTTTGGGAGCTTGGGGTGGAAGTTGGGAGTTGTTAGTAGGTATAAATTAGATTAGTAGTGGACTTAAAGTCATAAAATTTAATACAAATAAAAAAATATCCGAAAAGTGAAAATTTTGTAGAAAAAAAACTATTACAAACTTATATTGAACTGAAATAGAAGTTCAATTCATACAAAATGAGTGCATACGCAAGCCTAAATGCCCGCGAGCTTAAAATTATCAACTTATAGGTATTAGTTAATAGACTTGTTGTTGATCTACAATCCTGGAATTGCACGGAACCCTCGGTGGCCGAGTTCTAATCACACTTGACCGTTTCTTCCATAATAAATTTTCTCTATTTTTTTTAAAACTACTAGGTATATAATATATCAAGTGTGCCACCATAGTTAATATAGTAAGTAAAAGTCCACCGCATATCTGATAGATAATCTTTGTTCATAAGTTTAATGCTTGATGACCTTTTTTGTACCCACTGTAGTGATGTGTAGGTATCTTCTGACACCTGCGAGTCTAATTTGCCGCGGGTGAGGCATTAATAACACTTAGTGTCCCACAGGCGGTCCCTCACTACTCCTCATTACTTACAATTGATACGTTATAGCCTCTCAAGCTTTATGATGTGGAAATTATTATTTTTTTTGAGAAAATGGAGGTTTGGATGGATTGGAGATTGATTTTTTGATTAAGTTATTTTATCCATTATGCTTAAGTCAGTTATAATAAATCTCCACGTCTTTACTCGCTTACAGATAGGCAGAGGCAAGCTAGTGTTAAGTCACTCAGTTCCCCAAACTCCATACACTGTCCAATTTTCGGAATATTGTTCATTGAGTGGTGAAACTTAACGCCGTGCTTTGTCTTGCCAGAACGAGAAATAGAAATTAATTTAAATATAATCATTCCACGTGTGGATTCGAGAAACCTAATAACTAGGCTAATGATGGTAAATATAGTGCCGATTTTAATTTAGATTATGGAATTGTACGTCGGTGTCCACTTTCCGTGATAAAGACAGTCGTCATTAAGTCGGAAACGAAGATTGATCCTCGCTTGATGTGTTGATGTTAGCAACGAGTGATTTACAATTTACAGTAGCTAGGGGTCATTAGGAATATTTCTATTTATACAGCATATAGCAGCGTAGGTAGAGGAATCTTAAAGTTAAAATACTCCGTTCCACATTTTCTGCCTAATTTTCGAGACGTTGTGTGTTGAGAGGCGGAACTGAACGCCGCGCCGGGGGTAGTCGGAATTGAAACTACAACCGTCGCGTTTACAGCCCGAAGGCATGCTGTTGTGCCACGAGTATAAAATAAAGCCACTTCCCAACGATGTATTCTCACTGATAGAATGATTCAAGTCTTATTTTATCACATAAGCATTATTTTCATTAGGATACGTAGATCGTAGATAATCTGGTAACAAGACCAGTTACGGCGTTAATTTCCACTGCTAAATACGTAATGTTTGGAAAATTTTACAGTGCATCGGGAACGGGGTGAATAAACACTCGGCTCTCTGTCTACTCTACAATGCGTAATACAACGTGAAGCTAAAATATAAAATATAAACAAAAATATTAAAAAGGGAGATTTGTGTATGTAATTAATTACACGAAACATTGAGTTAGGACACTGTGTTGTCTGCCAAACCTATTGTTAAGAACCCTGTCTGCCAAAGCTTGGTCCTCTGCGCCACGACTGCCTCACCTTGAGTTTTTTTTAACTTTTCTAATATAAAAAGTACAAAGTACAAACTGTTTCTCTTTACTAAACATCAATCTGCGTCTTCGAAACGCAGGTATCATCTATAAAATTATAATCGCACCATTTGTAAGTTAGGAATGCGAGGGAACGCTGCGGTCACTAATATGTATTAAATTTGACACACGCTCTTGTTATACGGAAAAAGCCGCCTCAGTCTTTTGATGATGATGGGTCCAAGATCAAGTAGAAAGCGGATTGAATATATAAGGATTTGTTCCATACTTTTAAAAGATATTTTGAAAATTACATCAAAATCTAATAAAACATTACTTAGTATTTTATGGATTCACCCTTCGGGTTCCTGGGCCATTGCGTTGCACAGTGAAAAGATCATAGCAGTATCTGGAACTTGCGACATAACGTGTAGGTAAAAGGGGCCCTTTTAAATGCACATTAGCCCTCACCTTCACTCTCCAAGGTCATATTTGTATGAATGGAATATAATAGAAAAATATTTCTACAAAGGTATATATGGAATTGGAATCCACGCCTCTTAGAAAGTTTCCAAGAGGTGCGGGTTTAAATTCCGCTATATTTTTTTTCCTTTCTTAATGAAAGTTAAATAAGATATTCTCTTACAAATTAACCCACAAGCGCGCGTTAATGACGAGTTTGGGAAAAGCGTTTAGAGCGTCGACTGCGGCCATTCGCTACGGAGTGATTGAACACCCGACACCGTGTCTCCTGTAGTCTGTTGGTGACATTTGAAATGATGATAAACGTTCATATATTTAGATTTTTTAATTTCGTGATAAAAATGAACGTTTTGCATAATTTTAAATATATAAGAAAACACTGGAAGAACAATGTAATATTAATAAATAACAAAAACTTTTCTACCATTCTTTCGTAATTTTAATAATAATAATCAGCAACACAGTAGGGTAGGCAGAGGGAATATAGTGTTAAGACACTCCACCTCACTTTATGCCGAATTTTTCGAGGCATTGGGTGTTGAGTGTCAGGGTCACAGTCGAGCCGAGTCATCTAGAGAAATTATAAATACATATTTCTACAGTTATATATAAGTTATATATTCGTCAAAATCCTTTGTCGCTAAACACAAGAGGCATTCAATGTTTCATAATACGCAAGCTATAGCCACAATTACCACTAATAGGCGGAAATAGTTCTGACTTCTGAGATCATCATTGTTCACAGACATTTAGAATCGATTACGTATATATACGAGTATGTATGTACGTGTGTATGTATGTATGTGTCATAGATAATGAGCGACAGACTTTTAAAAAGAGCAGGTTAATAATAAAATGTGTTAAAAAACAAGGATCTCTCAGAGTCAAGGTCTGTTTTTCTTCGAAGGCTTTTTCAGGATACAAAGAGAACCTAAAGTTCATAGAGAAGTAGCGGGCTCAAAAGCCGCGTTATCTTTTGCCAGAGCAGAGAAGATTCTTCCGTTACTGGGTGACTGATAAATAACGCACAGATGAAACTACTGGACTGTTAAAGTTAAAATTTGACATGAAAGTAGATTAAAGAGTGTACGGGAACACAAAGAGAAGTTTTTTCTAAATTTCTTTAGGAACAAGAAAAACAGTTTCCCGTTTTAAATCCAAAAGGTAAAAAAAACTCGCAGACGTCAATTACATACTTTAAAATATGGTCCTTTGCTTAGGTGTGTACCACGCTCACCCGAGCACATATGTTGAAGTAATCCACTGTACCTACCGCGGCCNTAATACAGTCATGATTGTATGCAGCCGTAGTAGCTCGGACTTTTTATTTACTGACCTACTAATTAAGGTTTATTAAAGTAACTTTTTAACTAGTGGTTTAGCGTGTCGTTACTTTTTGTGAGATAGCTCATTGAACTCGATCTCTATTTCTTTATTGCTATACCATTGTAAATTTGCCCATTGCGGGTTTGATTCCTATTCGAGGAAGTGAACGCTTTTCGTCAGTTTCACCGCTCTTCTGTCTATGCCTATAAAATTGGGCGGAAAGTGAAGAGTGAGTGAGTTTTAGTACACTAGTTTCTTCATTTAGAAAAGAAACAAGTTCAGCGATACCAGTTTCTTTACAAATTAAAAGCCCAACTACAACCGCAACACACACAAAAAGTAAAAATCTTCTTATTAAAATTAATAATTAGTCCCGCAACTAGTGATAGACATACATACAACTTAATTTTCGTATATATATATATATATATAATTTTGTAGTGAAATATAATTACAGAAGCGGTTGCACACAATGACCGGCCATTAATTAGGTGCTTCATCGGTTAGAACAAAGCTTTGTGATAGAATTACACCGACTGATTCTATGTTACTGTGCCTATTGTTTAGGAGATTATTTGTAACTTTTGATAGACCTACATCTGATATTACGATTGGTTTAAATAGTATAGGTTTGTTTTTTGCTTAAGGCTTTTTCATTAAGTAAGAGAAATTAACATACCATCACGCTGTATCCCGCAAATAATATTTTAATCAGAGGAATGCTGGGAAGCCAGTGTTGTAACACTCCGTTCCCATTAAGATACTTTCGCTCTCCATTGTCCGTCGAATTCTTAGGTCGCGACGCGAGTATAGTTGCACGCTTGAGCGCCTAGACGGTCTCAAGAGAAACTAGTGTTAAGATTATTCACTTTGCATATTAGAGCTACTTCGCTTTTTACAGTGTGATTTGTGCAGTGCGATAAATATTTATAAGTTTCTCCATATATTGTAGTATTTATTATACAGAATGGTCACGTAACGCCGATAAATGTAATTATTTCATGGTACCTATAGCATCTGCATGTTAGGATGTTAAGATGTTTAACGCAGTGGTTACAAACGTGATAATTGTGGGTTCGATTAGTAGAGAGTAATGATTTTATTAGATACTATTTCCCCGCTCTGACAAGACAAAAAGAGGAGCTTAGCTCCGCCACTTAAATAATATCTCGAATTCAGGTGGAAAGTGAAGAATAAAATGTCTCAACACTAGGTTCTCTCAGACTATCCTGCTATACGCGGCATAAAGCGTGAAGTTGTCACATGGAAGCAATTGAATTTGTTTTTGCAATTGTTACCACGTCATAGAAAGGGATATAACTTCCAACTATGCTGCCTTTAAAGAATTTTGCCTGATGCTACCATAAAAAATGTAGCGATATGAGGCGAAATGTCAAACTATAGCATATATCAGCTATAGATAATTTAATCACAGACAGAACAGCGTGCAAAAGTTAGTAAATATATCCTATTTCTTAACTAATTGAGCGTTAATTTAAAAACAAAGTCATCTTACGACATGTATTTTGCACCCCGGTGGTCGGTGGTCTGCGGCCAGCTCGGGTTACCTGCACTACCGTCTGACACACTGACGACTTTATATAGATATAAGATATGAAAAAAAGTTAAATCTAGCCGTGTTCATTTAATATATACTAGTTTGTTGACTCGGTTTTGCGTATATTTTTACAGTTTACAGCAAAGTTGGGCGACTCATCTACATGAAATGGCATGTTATTAAAATAACTTAATTTAAGACATGGAAATAATAAAAGATGTAGCACTGAGAGTGACTGTTATCGCGACGCTTGCGGGTTCGATTCCCACTCGGAGAAATTTATTGTTGAAATTAACACTAACCTCTGTCTAATATTTTTTAAAAAAAACCTAGATTTTTTAACATTTAAACGTAGTTATTAACTAAACGTATTTATACTCTACAAAATCTGTTTTAGTCATGATTATATTTATTATTTTAATTTAGCGGCTCTGCTAGACAAAATGTGATATTGAGTCCCGCCGAGAAAATTTAAGAGAAAGTGAGCAAAGGAATGTCTTAACTTTGCTTTATCAATAAAAGTAATGGCAATTTTACTCTTTTTGTTTTTGATATAGTCAATACCTCCCGTTCTACATTATCCTACGGAAAAAAATGACAAAACGCGTGCGAAAGAAAAAAAGAATAATAAAAGCTATTCTCAAAAGACCTCACGGCATTTTTAAAAAAAAAAAACCATATCAACATAATATTATTTACTTATTTAATCTATACCACAATTAAAATTACCTTTGTAATCCTCTGTGCAAGAGCACTGGAGCCTAAATTAGTATTGAATGGATCTGCACATTCATTCAGGCGGCTGGCGGGAAAAAACCTCAATATCATATCGAGTTACTGAAAGTACCAAAAACGCAGTTTCTGCGTACAATGAGCCTGCCGTTTCGCGGTAAAGCTTTTTACGGGGATGGTCCAAAATACAAAAATCGCACACTCATTTTATGTCACAGCTTTTATTATTTTTTTAGCTTCACGTTCAGCTTCACGCTGTATCCCGCAAATATCAGGGTAGGCAGAGGGAACCTAGTGTCAAAACACTCCGTTCCCCACTTTCTACCAAATTCTGGAGGCATTGCGTGTTGAGTGGCAAAACTTAACACCAGACACCAGAGCGAAGGAATGGATTTTTTTCTAATTTAATTTTTAATTTTAATTTTAATTACAATTAAAAAAAACCTACTCCTAGATATATTATTATAGCACTTAAAAACGCTTTCATCTCACAATTCAGAGCACCGTAACCCAACACCGGCTTCAGAGCGTACCCTAATTTTTCAGCTCATTAATTTCATCGTTGCACTAACCGACGGTCGCCTCAGTCCTATTGTGGCCGAGTGGATCGGTTACTGTAATTATAATATTGGTTACAAGTTTATAAAAAAATATAAAAAATCGCGTGATTAGGTTACATGGCGAATCTGCCTTGTGTTTTTATATAATTTTCTATTTTTATTTTATTATAAATTAGGCTGAAACACACTTACGATGTGTATGTTTCACTTTTTTTATAGCTTCCCGCTGTATCCCGCTTATAAGAGAGTAAGCAGAGGGAATGTCGTATTAGGACACATCGTTACCCGCTTTCCGCCCAATTTTTGAAACAGTATTTAATGAGCTTAGCTTCTGATTCCATCTTAAATTGGAATTCTAAACAATAGAGGCACCTATAGCAGGAACGTGTTTTATACGCTGTCGTTCAGGTACCTACTTGGTCGGGGAAAGATAAAATGGCGAAAAACTCTTTGCCTCGTCGCCATGTTGAAAAAAAAACTGTAAGTCGATAATATGTTAGTACCCTAAAACTATTACCAATGGCTTTAGCGTTTCCATTGTAGTTGCTCAAATATTTACAAATAGGGCGTTCTAATATCAAATGACGTTGTAACGAATTTGTTTCGTAATACTTACGTGAAATAGATATTTTATGTGGTAGGTACTAGCGTCTACCTGCGGCTTCGTCCGTCAAATTTAAATAGGAGTTGCCGAGGAAACTCTGACCGCAGGTAAGTGGTGGTTCCAATGGTAGTTCTTGAGATTAACGCTTTCAACCCTTGTGTATTGATTGGCAGGAACTCAACGCAGCACTTCGTCAGGAAAAGAAAATAATTAATTGGAATCGAATCCACAACCGTCACCTTTGCAGCCGTGCAGACATAGTGCCGCTGCGCCATGACAGCCTCCTACTTATTAAAGTATCAAATTCAAATTTATCTCTCGCTTGACGATCCATGATTATAATATTAAAATTCCCCCATACACCGACCAGTACGCAGCTAATGAAGCTAACATAATGCAAAGTGGGTGAAAACATCGTTAAAAATCCGCAAAACTGCAAATGCACCATATCCTGTTACATATTCGCCGCCGTTGCTTGATAACTGCGTGTGTGATGTGTATTATTTTCACTTTTATTAATCTTCTATGTTTTGGCAAAATTGAAATAGATTCTTTTTAACTTTTTTTAAAATGCTATTCCGCATTAAAGAAAGCATATAGCAGCTACGCGCTTTTTCTCCACAGCAGGATAGGCAGAGAGAACCTTGTGCTAAGACACTCCGTATCCAATTTTCCGCTTAATTTTCGAGACAGTAGGTGTTGCAGTGGGCAGAAATTACCCCCCACTTTGTTGTTTTACCAGGGCAAAAAAAAGAAAATAATTTATTTTTCCCACCCAGCCATCACACCACTTAGAATAAGATGTTTTTTTACGCTACGTCAGTTTTTATCATCACCTTTATTATTTCATAAAGGGTAGGCAAAGAGTTTTTTGTTATACCTACATCAGACCTGCATTAATTTTCAGCTCCTTTAGAATCTTGATTCAATCTAAACGAATGACACATACGTTTAATCGAATCACTGTCAATATAAACACATTACAAGCACTTGACTTAAAGAATTGTGCATGACACAATCCGACACAATCATTGACATTTAGGACGAACGCAAAGTAGTTTATCGTTTTTTTTTACATAAATAATCAGTTAATGAAAGAAAGTTAAAAAAGTTAATTAAAAATTAATAAATAAAAATAAAATAATACCTAATGGTTGTGGGTTCCATTTTATAGAAAACTAACCCAATGTTCCCCGATCTACCATCCTCGGTCCTCTCTATCTTCGTATAATCCCAAGCCCCGTCTCCTCACTCCCACAAACTAATTAAACGACGCGACGGGAGCCGGAACGTAAACACCACTGTTTGTATTGACTGATTGAGATGCGCCCCACAAATCGTGTTTTAATTTTTTAAAATGACAACACTTAAATGGCACTTAGATGGGCGAGGATCAGAAATGGTATAAATGGGTGACTGTATTGAGAGTCATTTTATTTTAGGTAAGCTGTTTTTTTTAATGAAACAGTATGATTATTTTTATTGCTTGTTGCCGATTTTGTTTATAAATGTCATCGATAATTTTGTCGTGGTGGTGCCTCTAAACGCGAACGTCTCAAAATCGGCAGAAAGTCGGGAAGGTGGGTGGAGACTGTCCTTACACTAATTTCCCTCTATTCCTTCTTCTTCCACTCAACACGCAACGAAAGGTGGGGACCGGCGGTGTTTTAATGAAAAACGGAATCTTTTAACCCTAGGTTCCCACGTTCCCTCTGCCTACCCTACTTTTCGCGGGATATAGCTAAATAAATAATAATTAAACATTTATAACTTCCAAATACAAGAACAGTCTTGTTCTAAGTGCACACACGACTCGCGAGCAATGGAGGGATGCGTCATTTATTTTAATTTGTCGTCGTGTCAAGTTGACGCGCTACTGCCCCCTTAATTGAGCATTCAGATTACTGTGATAATGTGCTTAGTGATTTGTAAAAGATTGTTTGTTCGATCAAAGGGACGTTTCGATTATAGCATTAAAATGTTTAAACTTCGTTTCGTTTAACTCGAGGAAGTGGAAGAGTGAATCCTTTTTTTGTGTTGTTTTTGGCCTTCCCGTTGTATCCCGCAAATATCTACTTAAGGTTATAATAAATACTATTTATAAACTAAGCTCAACAATTCTGAAATCTTATTCAATTAAAACTCTTGTCCACTCACAGAGCAGTAATACCAGCATTATAACGTATAGATAATACANAGTATCAAATTCAAATTTATCTTTCGCTTGACGATCCATGATTATAATATTAAAATTCCCCCATACACTGACCAGTACGCAGCTAATGAAGCTAACATAATGCAAAGTGGGTGAAAACATCGTTAAAAATCCGCAAAACTGCAAATGCACCATATCCTGTTACATATTCGCCGCCGTTGCTTGATAGCTGCGTGTGTGATGTGTATTATTTTCACTTTTATTAATTTTCTATGTTTTGTGAAAATTGAAATAGATTCTTTTTAACTTTTTTTAAAATGCTACTCCGCATTAAAGAAAGCATATAGCAGCTACGCGCTTTTTCTCCACAGCAGGATAGGCAGAGAGAACCTTGTGCTAAGATACTCCGTTTCCCATTTTCCGCTTAATTTTCGAGACAGTAGGTGTTGAGTGGGCAGAAATTAACCCCCCACTTTGTCGTTTTACCAGGGCAAAAAAATGGAAATAATTTATTTTTCCCACCCAGCCATCACACCACTTACAATAAGATGTTTTTTTACGCTACGTCAGTTTTTATCATCACCTTTATTATTTCATAAAGGGTAGGCAAAGAATTTTTTTTTATACCTACATCAGACCTGCATCAATTTTCAGCTCCTTTAGAATCTTGATTCAATCTAAACCAATGACACATACGTTTAATCGAATCACTGTCAATATAAACACATTACAAGCACTTGACTTAAAGAATTGTGCATCACACAATCCGACACAATCATTGACATGTAGGACGAACGCAAAATAGTTTACCGTTTTTTTTTTACATAAATAATCAGTTAATGAAAGAAAGTTTAAAAGTTAATTAAAAATTAATAAATAAAAATAAAATAATACCTAATGGTTGTGGGTTCCATTTTATAGAAAACTGACCCAATGTTCCCCGATCTACCATCCTCGGTCCTCTCTATCTTCGTATAATCCCAAGCCCCGTCTCCTCACTCTCACAAACTAATTAAACGACGCGACGGGAGCCGGAACGTAAACACCACTGTTTGTATTGACTGATTGAGATGCGCCCCACAAATCGTGTTTTAATTTTTTAAAATGACAACACTTAAATGCCACTTAGATGGGCGAGGATCAGAAATGGTATAAACGGGTGACTGTATTGAGAGTCATTATGTTTTAGGTAAGCTGTGTTTTTTTTAATGAAACAGTATGATTATTTTTATTGCTTGTTGCGGATTTTGTTTATAAATGTCATCGATAATTTTGTCGTGGTGGTGCCTCTAAACGCGAACGTCTCGAAATCGGCAGAAAGTCGGGAAGGTGGGTGGGGACTGTCCTTACACTAATTTCCCTCTATTCCTTCTTCTTCCACTCAACACGCAACGAAAGGTGGGGACCGGCGGTGTCTTAATGAAAAACGGAATCTTTTAACCCTAGGTTCCCACGTTCCCTCTGCCTACCCTACTATTCGCGGGATATAGCGGGAAGCTTAATAAATAAAAATTAAACATTTATAACTTCCAAATACAAGAACAGTCTTGTTCTAAGTGCACACACGACTCGCGAGCAATGGAGGGATGCGTCATTTATTTTAATTTGTCGTCGTGTCAAGTTGACGCGCTACTGCCCCCTTAATTGAGCATTCAGATTACTGTGATAATGTGCTTAGTGATTTGTAAAAGATTGTTTGTTCGATCAAAGGGACGTTTCGATTATAGCATTAAAATGTTTAAACTTCGTTTCGTTTAACTCGAGGAAGTGGAAGAGTGAATCCTTTTTTTGTGTTGTTTTTGGCCTTCCCGTTGTATCCCGCAAATATCTACTTAAGGTTATAATAAATACTATTTATAAACTAAGCTCAACAATTCTGAAATCTTATTCAATTAAAACTCTTGTCCACTCACAGAGCAGTAATACCAGCATTATAACGTATAGATAATACACAATAAGCCACTACATATTTTTTTTAACGTTTGTTATCCTTTTTTAAAAATTTTTTTGGTAAAAAATGGCAAAAGTAAGACCTCCAAGCTCCCGCAGTGATGCTTACGAAACTCGATCCAATTTTGTGAAAATCGCTCGAACATCCACAGCTGATGTTTCAATCCCGCTGCCTTTGTGACACCGATAAGGGCTTAGCCAAGTTATAGCGTTTTCAAAAATATATATACGAGTATATATTAAAAAGAATTTTAATAAAATAGTAAAAATTTCAACACGGTTAAGTGGGGTCCACAATAATATACCTACCTGTTTTTTAGGAAGAATAATGATTAAGTTTAATTTTCAATGTGCCAATCGCAATCAATTCAGTCTCGAGCTAATGAATTATTTTTTAAACAACACGTTGCTTTGAGTTCCACCACTCGACACACAATGTCTTGAAAATTGGCCAGAAATCGTAAAACATTGTATTTTAACATTGTCCCCCCTGTCTTATTTTACGTATCTACTTTACGCAGGATACATCACAAAATGAAAAAAGATATCTTCCAAAATAAAATTGAAAATAAAAATACTAATACCGATAATAAAACACGCCGTGAGGCCCAGTGAGATTTGATCCACACTCGAAGAATTGTTATAATATTTACATTTGTTCGCTCTGGCAAGGCAACAGCCCGGCGTTCATTTCCGCCACTCAACGCTACGCAATGTCTCGAAAAAATCGGCGGAAAGTGGAGAATGGATTCTCTTAACACTAGGCTCCCTCTGCCTACCCTGCTGTATGCGAGATACAGGATGAAGCTGATTTAATTAAATTTTTATTTATAATAAAACATCGCCACCGCTGTCAAAAAGACGTAACTTTACGTCAGTGAGTCAGTGAGTGGAGGTAGCGATACGCGCGGTACGTTTGTACGTCCGCGGCAGTTATTAACGCGCTGTTTCCTCCACTTCGGTAGGGTTGCAGTGCACGCTGGGCGCTGTGCTGGATGAATGGCGAATTTTGATACTGTATACCTACTACGTACATACATATTGAACTTTTGTTTTCGTAGTTTATTAGTATGGTTTTATATTATGCTAGTTATCAACCAGAAATTTGTTTGTGTGGACTTTAAGACGAAGGTTTCATAACATAGCGGGGAGGCACAGGAACAAGGTTCCCTGTACCTACCCTGCTATGTGCGGGAACGCGTGTAGAAGAAAAAAGTATTTAATTTTATTCATCCCAAAATGTATAATTCAAAATATACGCAATTAATTCTATTAAGGAGTATTATTTAAAACAAATGACTTATTAAACTTTAAGAAAAACATCAATCCATATTTATTCTTTGCATACTTTGGAATATAATATGCAACATAGACGATGCGGTAAAAATTTTACAAATATTATTAATGAATCATGTATGACATGGAGAATGGACGTAAAATGAAAATGGCAGCGTATTCAAATGACAACTCGTTTCTAACAACAACATTACGCCTATTCATATATTAACGCCTTTTCATGTTTATTCTATACAAGCTTTTACCTGTTGCTTCGCCTGGTCAGATGGAAATAATTAAAAGTTTTGTGTCACGTGTAGCATGACACATTTTAAGTGCAGGAAGGTCCAGTGGGTTGCATAGGAAGGATTAACATAATGTAATATAGCCTTTATATCTCGATAACTAGACTAGAAAAATATATGTTTTAATTGTAACCAGGAGTTGTTGCGATTACCTACTAGAATATTTGTAATATGTTTTTATAATAGGAATCATGAATTGTGCTTTAATCATTTTTCCGTCAACATTACGGTAAATGTCTAATATTTTAAAGCGACTTGAAATTGACAAAAAAAAATCCGATTATTCCTTCAAGAAGTAAAGTATCGAATCAAAACCTAATATAACACAAGTGTTGTACCTACAACTGTAAGAAACATGACTAAAGACGAACTCAACACTCGAGTACTTTAAAATGTGTTCACAAATCATTATTATAGATTGCAAACGCTTCAAAGGAACACTATTGATGCAAACAGAAAACAAAATAAAGCCCACCGTCTTTTGTCCTCCAAGAGCCTCTCAAAGGGTTCGGTAGTGATATGGAACGCTGTGGTAGCACAGCCTGCGTCGTATTACAGCCATGCTACTAATTATTATTGAATACGCTAAGAGAAAAATAGAAGCGTAAATATTTAATTTATTTAATGTTATAAATTTATAGTGAATGAAACTAATAAAATTTATTATTATTGTTTATTCAAATTAAATTAAAATTAAACAAAAATATAGTTTGATATATAGAAACATAAAGTAAACGTTAATTGTTTTCATTCCACTCTTAAATCTCTTCACTTTGACCTGTTTACAGCTTTTCAACATATCTATATCGACATAGACTATTTTTTTGTTTTACGCTTTAAATTCGAGCCGTATTCCACATTTAGCAGAGTACCTAAACAGAGGGACCTAGCATTAAGACAGTCATTTCCCTAATTTTTGTGTGTTGCGCGCATGAAGTCATCGCTGCAGCTTATTTTGTTATCAGAGGGGGAAAATGAAAGTGTTTCAATTCCCAAATCGGAAACCAACCCACAACCGTCACGTTTACAGCCAAGCCTTGTGCCGCTGTGCACCGACGGTCTCGACCTCAACTGTAGGTTTATTTTATTACCATAACTAAAATAGAAACTAATAATATTTTTTTGTTTACCAAACGAATATGCTGCATAAAAGCTTTGTAACTGATGATACATTCCCGTTGCTGAATAATCATTTTATATCACATTTTTTGCAACACTCGAAACCGTATTTCATAAAACTGTATACAATATCTATAGATTCTATATAATAAGTATTATGTTGTAATAATACTAACGTATGAATGGCTATTCAAGTTATTCTGAAGATGCCTTTATTCGAAGAGACAGATACTTTAGCTTGCTTTTATTGTGTGTTCCTTATAATATTTATTGATATATACTACTATTAGAAACTGATTTTTATATTAACAATTTTTTACATGACTTCGTTAGTGTTATTTCATTAATTGTATTTTTGCAGCTTCAAGCTGTATTCCGTCTGTACCAGGTTAGGTTATTTTCTTTCACTTTCCACCGAATTCTGGAGGCACCCGAACACATGTTGAATGGGGAAACTCGAACCCATAACCTGTTGCGTTGTCACACGCTTGGCCAATGCGCCACGAAAAATTTTCATCCATTTTACGCAGATTGCATTTTGAAAAGAGTGTTTTAACTCTAGGCAGGCAGAGGAAACTCTGCCTTTCACGTTCGGCGGGAAATAGCGTGAAACTGTGGAAATAAAAAGAAATTCGTAATATAGCGACATGTCAACCCAATAAAAGCGTGTTAATAAATTTATTTAAGACAGGAAATCGAACCTACATCCACGATTCAAACCACATTCCACCTGTAGATATTACAATGGAGTCAATATTTATTTTGTATATTATAAAATGATATTGAGAATTAATTTCAATTTGAAATTTAAACATGTTCAGTTATAGCAAGTCATCGACATGTGGCTGACCGGAGTGCTTCGTTCGCTCATTATGTTGTTTTATAACGGTCAAATTTTTTGTTATAACAATTTTGAAGGGTCAGGTGTAAGGGAGGTTAAGGAGAGGCCGTCACGTGACTCTAAACTTAATGGCTGCTGGTTCGATCTCCATCCGAGGTGTAAAGAATCCGGTAAAAAAATCGCGACGTTAAGTTCCGCAACTCAACACACAATATGTCGGAAATAGGGCGGTGCGTGGGCTACACAGTGTCTTAACTCGAGGTTCCCTCAAATTGTTATAATTTTCACGCGTAAGGGTTCTAAATGTTAATAATTAATTTACCTAGAAAACCTTAAGGCAATATTCCAAGACTTCTTGTGTCGTATCACATTTGTATTTGTAACAGTTTATAGTTTAATGTAATTTGAGGCAAATGCCTCTTTGAGGCAAACACAAATGTGTGCGATAGCTTTTCCGTTTTCTGCACATTTATCAATGGCTAAATTTGTTGAGTGATGATGATAAAAAAAAGATGAATGCCTATTTGTGTACATCTAATGCAAAAAGTAATTTCGGAAAAAAATAAATTTGTTGACCTCAAACCATTCTTTTTTAAATACCAGTCTACTTAAATATTTACATCCCGTCATGAATTTTTACGATAATTGGGTACAACATTCTATAAATATAGGTACTAATAAATAATCTTTTAATTATTTCAACAACTTTATACAAACAAATCCAAATGACACAGCCAGTTCAATACTCAACAACATCAATCTAACAAAGAACAAAAAAATCGATTTTATCGAATGATGCTGTATATGGAAATCGATATTAAAACACTGGCCGTAAAACCTCGAATCATCGTTAAAAAAAAGAAATAGATCACAGCATGGCGTAATTATACTGTTAATAATTATAATGGCGGGAATCAATCGGACTTTGACGTTTCAATCAACATGGCCGTGTTTGTGTTATGTTTATTATACAGATTTTGTTACCGATATACGATTTTTTATAATGGAATGACCGGCGTGTTTCATTATTGAGATGTCTTATTTGTTATTAGATAGTTAAGAATTGAAAATGTGTTTTTATATGTAAGTATTTTTTTTTGTATTCAACACGTAAATGTATAATTTCAATTAGTCTATGATTATATGTAGTAGTTATGAGTATCGTGTATTGCGATTTTTTTAACAATATCTTACGGTTCTATTTTTAATTGTATTGTTTGTAAAAAAATGTTAACTTAATTATCTTTCTTAACGTTGTAAATAAAATTTTAAATTAAAGTAGTGCTTCTCGTTAGCTTACTGAAGTTAATATTTAAGAGCTGCGCAATTTATTATTAAAATAATGAAATTATTTTAATTTATCAAAGTAACAGTAAAAACTTATAGTTTGATCCCGCCGCGGTGCTACGGTACAGCATCTGATTATAAACGTGACGGTTTTGGGTTGAGTTCCTACTTGAGGGAAAGAATTACTTTCATTTCCCCACTCTTACAACAAAACATGGCGTAGGTACTTATAATTTAGTCATGTCTGTCTTCTGCTTGCCTTATAATTTTGCTTATTTATTCAGGAGTATCCATTTGCTAAAAGTTTTACATAAACTCTATAACCTTTCTTAATCCTCTTTGGTCTTCAATTTCGAAGAATGTTCTTGTTAAATTTAATGGTAATCCAATAAGTACTTCAATGTATTGATAAAGTTTCAACAATCTTTTATATATTTTAAATGATTATATTAATAATCACCATTGCGTAGTTGAATGCGCCTAAAATCTCCATGGATTTGACAAAAATTTACTTTACTCCTATTTTTTTCAGGGTAGACAGAATCAACCAAGAAATGTATCGGCCTACAGTCGGATGCCGTCCTACTGCTCTACTATGTCCTCAATGTAAAATACAGGAAATAGAATGAGGTAATTACCTACTTAATATATCAACTTAATATTACTACGATTGACCCACTCAAGTCTTCATACTATAAGGACCCATAATTTACCCATCAAGCTAAAAAGGCATAGATAAGTGGCATTATTTATGTGCAAATGTTGATGCAATCGTAGTTATTTATTAATCTTTTCTGGAGAATGGCGAAAAAGCTGCATTACCTTACAAAGAATTAACCGTTTTACCGCTTGGACGAAATGGGCACCGCTATACCTGTTTAAATAGAATAATTATCTATATCTCCATATATGAATACATTTTTTTCGAGTTTTGATTTATATAAAAAAACTTACAAAAAATATTTATATAAAAAAATAGATATTGTGTCAAAATGTCATTTATTCTAATACATGATTCTAATTTAACTTTTTTTCGTCAATATGCCAGTACACAGACCCAGTTTTAATCCAAAATTTAATACATTGCGTGTTGAGTGGCAGAACTCAACGCCGTGCTAAATCTTACTACAACCACTATCTTAAGTATTATTGATATTTAATAAAAAATATTGTATCTTACAACTACGAGTATCTGCTAGACCATTTAGTCAAAAAAATAATAAATTGTGATGAGTTATTTAATACATATCGTATACGCCTACAAAGGTGAAACTAGTCAGCCTGGCGCGAGGAAATGAAAATAATTAATTTCTCCAAATTGAAATCGAACCCACAACCGCAAATCGCAATAGCAATCACATCAGAGGCTGTTCCGCTACGCTACACCAGCTTTATTAAAATCTTATTTGAATTTATCTTACGATTAATGAAACTTAAAGTCAACGCCAACACTATATAGGAACATATCATTATTGCTTATCGATTGATCTTCACGTGATATAAGAAGATAAGATTGCAAAATGCAAAATGCTCTTCTGAGAACTAAACAATTTTATACTTAGCTATATTACATTCTCTTTTAACAAGGTATAATCGGCCTAGAAATTTCGTACAAGTATTCAAATGTACATTTTATACTTTGATGCGGATAGGCACTTCACTGATATTGTGTAGGTACATGAAGAAGTCGAGAACAGCAGGCTTTTTCTTTATCTTCGCACTTAACTATATATATAAGTATACTCTTTTTCTAGTGAACCATTCGATGACTCACATAATTGCGAGTCGCGTTATTAAAAGTATCTGTCATAAGTAGAGCCCAACTGTGAACGCCATAGTTGTGGTTGCCATCCCCACACAGGAAAATACATAAATTATTTGATTTTTCCTGCACTGATAGACAAAACGTGCGGTTATGTTCCAGCATTAACCGTGCAATGCGTAGAAAATTGGGCGAATAATGTTGAACGGAATATCTAAATTCTCTCTTACTACGTTCTCCCTGCCGAACCTGCTAGGCGGGAATAAAAGTGAAGTTCCTTTTTTTCTACAAACAACGGGTAGGCAGAAGGAACCTGTTTACTTTTCGAGAAATTGCTATTCGGTGGCGGTGTTAAGCGGCGGATTTTAAGTTCCGCTTTATCGTTGCAGGGAAATTAAATGAAATTAAATATAATCATTCACCAACGTGGGGATAGAACCCACCCAAAACAAATATTTAATATAACGATTCTAAGTCAATATATAATTTCAAATCTAAGATCGGTATTTACATTAAGCGTCATCGGTGTCATGGGCTCGCTATCGGCGCCAGCGTGACAGCCCAACGTTCATCTCCATCTCGATCATTATCAATCTACAGCAATGATCTCCTCCAAATAAAACTTAAATAACTGACAAACTGTCAGACAACAAAAAATGTTGTATAGATGTTATAGATGTCAGTATATTATTAAAGGTAAGATGAATCAAAAGTATTTGCAAGATATTTTTTTCCCAATTAACTGTAAGTGAATAAATTGCGTATATTTTAGTTTTATTCATTTTTTGGTAATTTGGCGTTTCGAATTCTTTGCAGTAGTCCGCAGTCACGGGGGGGGGGGGGNGCTCTTTATTTTGTTACTGAAAGCGAGAAAATGACAATAAAGTTAATTCCCACGAAGGGGAATCGAAACCACAACCGTCGCGCTTACAGTAATACGCTGTGCCCTTGCGCTGGACCTCTACAAAATATCTATTAATCAATATACCTTTCATCACTTTCCCGCGTTGGCTCCGTGAAACAATTTCTGATAGCATCTCATATCATCGTGACGCGACGGATTGTTCCCGTAATCAGGGATTTGATGGATAACGTCTTATTTGGACCGTCGGGCTCAGTGCACGAGTTTGTTTGTTTTAGTCTTATACCTACTTATATCTATATATCGTCGGAGGTCTTCATGGTGCAGTGGGACATCGGTGAAGTAATTATAAGTAACACGGCGTGGAACACTGCCACACACGCAATATCTCGAAAATTCGGTGGAAATGGGGAACAAACTGTCTTAATACTAGATTCCTGCTGCCTATCCTGCTAAGCGTGAAAAAGCATGGCTCTGCTTTTTTACTTACAAGTGTGAAATGTGTGTCAATATTTTGAAAGTGTTTATTTCATTTTCGCACAAATAACATGAAAATCTTTATCCAGATTAATGGCGTGTATTTAGTAATAGAGGCCCCGCGCTGCTTCGTTCGCTTCTTTTTTATTTAATAATATTTATTATTTAATTTAAAATGACTTGACTATTTACATATTTTAGTTGAAATTAAGTTATTTGTTCTGTTATACTCTTAATAAATCCGAATTCAAATTTTTTGGAATTGTAGTTAATTTTGCACTATTAAATAACAAATTTTTAGTTATTTTCATATCTATTTATGTCCCGCATGGCAAGCGTTTTTCACGCATAGATCCCTATTCTGTGGAAAGACCGGGATGACAAGTAGCCTATATGTTGCTCCACAACCCTCCTATCTTTAGCGAAAGTCCCATAACAGACAAACCTACTAAAATTTTAAAATTATTTGTTTGGGTTTTCCGAATGAAAAAAAGCGCACAACCGTCCAGAATAAAATATAAATAAAAATTGAACCCCTGGAGCATAAAAACGCCATAAAAAACATTAAAGCGCAACAACCTTAGAAAATTCTAAATAATTATTAATTTTGTACTTAAAAAAAACAATTTTATCATTTATTAACAAAATACGTGTAAATAGTAAAATATTTAACATTCTAGCATTAACACTAATGGTGAGAATGTATCGGTATGCGATCGCATGCCTCGGGCCGGAGCGCCGGCGCCGTAGGAACTGCCAGTCACCGTCGCCGTGCCCACTCCGAGCTCCGGGACCCTTGAAAACTTAATTAGGATTTACTTTATCAATTTATTTGTGATAGACAATTTTATGTTTAATAGATTTTGTTTGTGTTTTGTCTATATTTCGTAGTATAGTGTGTGTGGGCACATAATTGTGGCTGGACTTGTAATGCTAAATTAGTGTTTTGTATTAGTAATTTAAATTTGCTAGTTAATAATTTTGTAATATTTAAAAGTATGCTGTTAAAATTATATTTCGGCGTTGAGTTCTGCCACTCAACACGCAATCAATGTCGTAGCACTTGCTAGGTAAGAAAAACCGAAAAAAAAATACTTTTTAAGGAAAAAAGGGACTCTTATAAGATTACTCTGTTGTCCGTCTCTCTGCGTGTCTTTCTGTCTGTTAAGACCTTTTATATCAGGAACGCTTGGAGATATCGGGTTGAAATTTAAACCATATACCTACTCAGATTTTCAGGCTAATAATTTCCTAGTAAAAAAATATTTCTATATCTACTTAAAAAAAGATATAGCCGATACTACTACACTACTACACTATAAATGTCGCTGCGCTGTGCGCTATATAGTGTCACTATTTAGTGTCTCACAATAATAACGTAGCACGAACCTCTTAATACAAGCCGCCGCGCCGCCAGGCATCAATCCATCAAGCGCCGATTTCACAGACTTTTTCATCTCCGAACAAAACGCGGGCAGAGCGGCAAAAAACACGGGGGGCTACGGATTTTATTACAAAATGACATTGAATTAAAGCAAGAGGCCACCTTGCGGTTCATTAACACAAATGGAATCAGTCTGGACAATAAAAATCGCATTTACACACAAAAAAGAAATTTGATTAATGATATGAGGTGTACGCGTGTGATGCACGGCCGTGTAGACCTGTTTATATATATTTTTTAGCATTATGTTATTTTATCTTCGTTTAGCGGTCTAAGAGAACTTACTGTTACGGAAATAGAGAGTGAAGCATCCTTCACTCTCTATTTCCGTTCAATTTAAAGATTTTTATAAGAAATTGTATTTCATAATCAATAAGAAATACTTATTAATTATAAACAAATATAAGGTTAGGTTATATTTTTAAACAATGCTCAGTATCAGCTTTCTTACTAGGAGTAAGGTCCATTATTGACTAACTGACTACCAGACAATGCACAGGAGTATTTCGGTAGCGTAGGGAAGCTCTTTGGCCTGTACAATACACTCTCAACTCTAAGATCGATCTTGAGGGCGATCTCGAGTTGCCGTCTTAATAATTTATCAATGAAATCAAAATCTCAAAATCTTTTAAAGTAGTTTCCAGTACTCTGAGTTGAGAGAACTATTCAGGTCCCAATTCCATCATCATATTAGCTCAACGATACCGTATTGTCGCCTTAGCTACGTATAACTGCCAAGTTTTATGAGGATAATGATGTGAGTCAGATTCAGTTACATTTTGTTGGATAATTGAGGGGAGTCGTTGCACAGAGTCACAAGCGTGTGACTGTAAACGCGAAAACAATACGCAATGCCTCCAGAATGCGACGGAAAATGGGAAACTGAGAATAGTACCACCAGGTGCCCTCTGCCTAACCTGTTGTGTACGGGATAGAGCGTGAAGCTATTACTTAGTTACAAGTCCACCTAATAAAAGCCTGTCAAAAATTCTCACATTCCATTCTTCATACCCGTATGTATATTATATAAGTCACGTAGCCGTGTTACGATACGAATGATATTAGTAATTTGTACTCGCTCGATAAATGTTGTTACTTCCGATAAATACTGAAATTATTTTGAAAGCTATTTTTAATGTAATGTTTCAAAATGTATTTTATAAACTATTATTTGAGTTATAAGTAAAGTAAATTAGTATACATATGTTTATCTATATTGGAACTGTTTAAATAGAAATATTACTTTTTAAGATGCGTAACCCAACGCCGGTGAAAATATTATGTAGAGATTAATATTAGATCTATTCTTTTCTCTATGTGATAGGAGAAATTAATCATAAAGTAACCTAATAAATTACTTGTTGTCGAGTACGTAACAAGGAAGTAGGTAATTTCTTTGCGAAAGATGGTTATTATTAAATGATTGAAACGTACTAAACACACAATATCTCGAAAATTGGGCGGATAGTAAGGAACGAAGTGTCTTAACACTATGCGCCCTCTGTCTACCTTGCTTTATGGGGAAGCACGTCTTGAAGGAAGTAAGTACATCGTGAAGCTGTTTTTTATTGTGTTTTAATATCTTCATGAATACAATATTTGTACAAAAAAAATAAAACATTATTTATTAGTCATTAAATAATCTAAGGTAATCGAACCTACACCGTTCAACCGACAATTAAAAACATTATCATACAAATTATGCACCATAACCAGTTTATTGAAACCACTTTAATTATAGAACAAAGCAATATCTTAGAGCAAAAACAACGTAAATGTAAGTAGAGGCATCGTTAATCAGTAATTACAGTAAGATTTATTACGTTAATGGTAAAAAGCTAATGACTGGTCAGGGAATCCGAGTTCAAAACTCATTGACACTCAGAGACGGCAATTAGCCTATAATTTACATTAAATCGCCAAAGAGCTCTAATAGACGGTGCCAGGCGTTGTTCGTTGGCTCTGCCATGCAATGTTGAGTTCGAAAAATGAGTGGAAAATGGAGAATGGAGTGTTTTAACGCTAGTTTCCGTCGTATCTCCTCTTTTTTATATGAAACTCTGTCGTTGTTATAGATAAAACGACATGTAAAAAAAAGCAATAAAGTGTACAAAACTAAACGTAGGCATCTAATTGGAAAAAGAACTCGTTTGCTAGAGGTTTTTTTTAGCCCATTCTTATTAATAATAACCTAACCACTTACTCTCGAATATAACAGTAATAATAGAATAAAATATAACAGTAATCCATGTAAGATTATCTAATTAAGAAAATAAACAGACATGTAGGTACTATTTACCTTTACGAAAAAACATTACCAAGAAAAAAAGTTTCCATTATTAAAGAATAAGTAAAAATTCTTACTTATGTATACGTATAGTTCAGAGTTCTGCAAAAATTATGACCCAAAGAGTCAGTAGTTGGTGCCAGCAATCTTCTATTTACGTGGAGTATTTGTGGAATTTTGGGAAAATTTCTTCTAGTGCTCCCCTACATATCCAAACGAACCAATATGACGAAGGTTCAGGTTTCTATGCTGCGAAGTTTTGCATGTGCGTTTTGTCGTTCAGTAACGAAAATGTTTTATATATATATATCCATACCTATATTATAAATTCGAAAGTAACTCTGTCTGTCTGTCTGTCTGTCTGTCTTTTCCGCAATCAGGGCCAAACCGCTAATTTAATTGTGATAAAATACTCATATAGAGATACTTGAGGGTCCCGGGATGAACATAGGATACTTTTTTTT
>JAKRZM010000959.1:654606-677808 GCA_036379175.1 Heliconius cydno galanthus
GTCCTCGAGTGGGGATCGAACCCACAATCGTCGCGTTACAGTCACACCATTGTGTCGCTGCGCCACGACGGCCTCAATTATAAATTATTTATATATAATCATGTCTCTAAACGGAGATTGAACATAAAACCATCGTGTTGTTATTAATAATACGCACCCTGCCACAGTATAATAAACATTTATTTTTATTCTTTTAAATAGGAAAAGGTCAAACCCAGAGTTTTTTTAAAAGAAATTCTAAAGACAACGACATGTACTAAACATACATATATTTTAATTTCTGCAATACTGTAATTGCACAAAAACAAGCACATTTAATTTTATATTTATTTCTACGTAGAAATTTAACAAAAAAATTAAAAGTCTAAGCAAAAAGTATTTTTACAAAGAATAGCATACATGTATTAAATGCAATAAAATTACCATATTGTTTTATTTCTTTGAAGGTTTTTACTGCAGTTATCACCTAGTCAAAGTTATACTAAATATTTTCTTGGACTCGCGAATAGGAGGGTGTCTCCAGAGCGAGGAAATGAAAATAAGTTATTCCCCCAGCGGGAATCGAACCCGCAGTAGTGCACTTACAGTCGGTCACCATGAGGGCAATGTTAATATTGTATGTTATTGTAATGTTTTAGATCCACATGTAAAAGATTAGGAAGGTATCATCTAATGTTACCGTTACCGTTACTTGCTTTCCACCTAATTTTCGAGACATAGCTTGTTGAGTGGCGGAAATCAACACCGTGCTTCGTCTACCAAACTGACTTCATCATCAGACGAGCTCGTTGATACCTACGATAATATTGTATTGTCAGTCAAGCTACCTATAACAAGTTGCCCAGTATCATAAGGGTATACAATACAAGTGGGTCAAATTCACATTCTTAGATTATATTACATAGTTTGTTTTTGTCAGCCTAAAAAAACCATATTAAAAGGGAACTTTTACAGGATCCTACAAAGTGGCCCTACAAAAGTTTCGTTATTTTTTCTTCTAAGCTACAAAACTAAAAGCTAATAATAAACTGTCACCGCCTTTAATATTATAACAACTTCTTTATTTAAAATTTATCACCTTCATATGTGAAAAGCCTATCGTAAACTACTTACATGTTAATAGCATAGCGGTTGATACATAACTGTTGATAGCTCAATCATTGTCTTATTTTTTTCATTGGACACTTCAGACAGTGTGGTGATGGAGATATTTATAATAATGACTTAATTGGCAATAAAAATTGGCAATTATAACTACAAATCTACAACTCCATGGCAGCTAGATGTTTTCAAACAGCTTTATCAATTTTTACCCATCTTTATAACATGTTTACCTTTAACATGTCTACATTATATCATAATACTGGTATATTACAATTTAAAAAGATATAATTAGTTAGATATAAATAACTGACACCGCGCTGACAATTACTGACAATCGCTTGTAGCAGTCTCGATGCGGAGCGAATCTTTAATAAATATAATTGCTCTGAAAAATACTTAAAACAATGTTAATTTAAACGACTTTTATAAAAACATTTGAATATATGTAACTATGTACGTTGTAATATGAATAATTACCTATTTCATATAGTGGAACAGAGTTTTAGTAAAAACGATAGTTCTAGGTTCGATTCCCAGGGGGGGAATGATGTGATTTTTAGAAAGGACTAGAAAGACAAAGCGCGGCGTGTTGAGTTCCGCTACTTAACACGTAGTGCCTTGAAAACGAACAGCTGAGTGTTTTTACGCAACATTTTCTTTTCTTGGTTCTAATTCTCCTGTTTCACGAATGTATAGAGCTTATTATAAATATTGTAGATATATCGATATATTTTCTAAAACAGCATATACTTTTATTAAATTAGTGAATCAATTTTACATTTTTAAATATAAATTATTATAAAAAAAAAAGATTTTTCTTTAAAAATATAAAAAAAACACTCTTCCGAGGGCGGACAAGGGTCCATCGGTGGCTAGGGCTCCAGAGAGAGGAACCGCCGCACAATACGTGCCGTCTCAAGTAATACTGCCTTCTGTATCCGGTTCTTGATCCAACAGCTAAGCGATAGCCTCTTATGTGATGCATATTAAATATTTAAAATTAGCTGTAACTATAATAATATCTAAGAATCTAAACATGTTACACATAGTCCTAATTATTTAAAATATTTGATTGGCGGAACGCCACGTCTTCGCCACGTCATCGCCTCGTTTAGCCTCGTTACCAGAGCGAGATGTATGAAATATTAAATATTTCATTTCCTCGGGTGGGAATCGAATCCACAACCTTACTTAGTCAGTCGCACGCTTGTGCCCCTGCGCTATGACTGGCGTCCAGCTTTCAAAGCTAAAGGTTTAAATACTTAGCTTCATACTGTATGCCTAGCGGAATAATCAGAGAGAAAGATAAACACGTACACTAGGTTTATTACAGTCTATATGGTTACAGACCACTATAAACTACCTACTATTAATACGGTCTTTGGATCCATAAGATATTTTTATAACCAAATTATACGCAATATATAAGTCAAGTATATTTATTTATTATATCTATCTTAAGGGCCATATATAGACAAAGAAAGAACAAAGCGCCGTAAGAGACATTAATAAGTACCTATAATAATTCCGCAATATCCGCCGCCTTCGGGACTAGGGCAGACAAATATGGATGAAACGGCAAAAAAACTATAACTTTTGTAAGAATTATACGGACTAGCGACATATGCTGGTTTTGCACAGATGTACCTATAGATTTTTTTAAGTTTACTCTACCCCGTATTTAGCGGGACATGTAAAGAAAACATAGTGTTAATTCACTTAGTTTTTGCCCTATTGTGTAACGCAAAGATAACGTAATGTGTGATCTTTTATAGACTAACATGGTGACAACTTTTAAAACTCTTACGTCAATCAATTCAATCGTGAATAAAGACATGACAATAATTAAAATTCACCACAGCAAGCAACTACTGTAGAAATAAAAACAAATTACGAGCTGTTTCAATTAGGGCGTCGTTTGTTATTTAAATATGATGTGATGATGTAGCGGCACAGCGGCAAGTAAACGTGACTGTAACACGGTTGTGGATTAGATTCCTACTCGAAGGGAATCAAATATTTTTATTTCATCGTTTTGGTAACAAGAAAAAGACTGTGCCGCTGCGCTACGACGGCCTTATATTGAAAAAAAATACTTAATAAAATAATATGTAGGTTAAAAAATACTGTTTTTTCTTTAAACAAATATCTGCCTGAAAATACCAAAATTCTGAGACGTTAATTAGCGTTTAGCTGACATTAAATCCGAAGAAATGTATGTAGCTTTTCCGGTACGAAATCGGCTTTAAGCCAAATAAAATAATTAAATTTTAATTCAAAATATTCTTTTTATATACCTACACTTCAACAAGCACTTTTGAATGAAAATAAGCAAGTCGGCCGCAAGTAAATCAACAATTAGTTAATAAATTTTCTATATTTATATCATAATTTAATCGTGACCCACATAGGTGGCAGGCGTAGTAAGTAGAAGAACGTGATAGTTTTAGGTTTAAATACTAGTCGAGGAATTCTGGTATACCTACCTATTCAACGATATAGAGACTAAACTGACAAGATTTCGGAGTCATAATGGCCAAGTGGCACACCGCCTGAAAGCAAACGTGGTTGTGAATTTTACCCCGACGGAGGAAATAATTGTAATAAAAAATAAATGAATCGTTGTAATATCCCCGCTCTGGCAACACAAATCGCGGCGTTGAGTTCCGCGTTGAGACGGAATTCGGAGAACAAAGTGATTCATCACTAAGATTTGAAAAAAAATAAACCAATTTAACTTGAAGAAATTAACTATAATAAGTACTTAATAAATATGCCACGTAAGTCCTATAACGGCCCTTGTTATGTGACCTACATGAAAACATGCCCGCGAGCTATAGGGAAGTAAGTCGTACCAGTATCTACCATATTTGTATAGAAATATAGATGTTTTTATTCGTTTTGTATTATATTTTATTTCATTATGTAATATGAGGCCGTCGTTTGCTGAGGTAAAACTGTAAACGCGATTTTGGTTTTGGTTCGATTCCCAGTCGGGGAATTAATTATTTTTCCCCATTCTCATCCTCCTCTCTCTCAACAAAGCACGCTGTTCAATTACGCCACTGTCTAGACCCGCAATGTGTTATTATTAATAGCATTATACAATAAAAAATACAATTTCTTCTGCGCAACCTCGTGAATGTATACACTAGTGTTAAGTATAAAAAAGTAACTAATTGCCTAATAGCTCTTAGTAATTTAATTTAACTTTAAATTTTATATAATAAAACCTTAACTTCACTAAATATCCCGCACATAGCAAAGAGAAGCAAAGGTTTAAGACTTAAGACAGTCATCCGCTCGAGGAAAGGAAATATTTAACGTTGAGTGCAATACGCAGTGCTTCCAGAATTCGACGAAAAGTGGGAAACAGAGTGTCTTAACACTAAGTTCCCTCTTTGATTTTTTATTTTTTATTTATTTTTCCTTTCTCTTTCCTAGCGGAGTCTCTCTCGCCTACACTCATATTTACCAACCTAGCCGCATTGTTAAAAAAAATAATATATTTGATAAATATTATAACTTCTCTATCAAAATATATTCGATTTTGAAACAAATAACCTTCCCCTCGTATTCAATCGAGATTATTGAGTTGTCTCGACAGAACCCCAAATCACTTTACTGACATAATGCGGGGTTGAATGAAGTAAAAAACTCTCGTCCTAAGACGAAGTATTGTTTTTGTGAAATATTCAAAAGTTGTAATGACATGTTATTAAGCTGAAACGATTTTGAGGCCGTCCTGACGGTTGTGATGTCGAATTTTACTAGGGTATAGATTGTTTTAAATTCCTCGCTTTGGTAATACCTAAGATAAAGCGCGGTGTTAAGTTTTGCCACTCAACACGCAATGTCTGCTGTAGATACAGTGTAAAAAATAGACGTATTATTTCTACAATCGTAAATAAGAAAATTAGTAATTTATCGTTTTATTAAAAAAAATAAGTTAGTATATTTTTCTTTGACATAATAACAAATAAGTGTGTCAAAGTGAAGTCAGTCTGTTCTCCGCAATTGGTACTTACGAATTCGAGACATTGCCAGACATGCCAGAGCCTAGAAATAACAATAATTCATTTCTATCAATGAAAATCGAACCCACAACCATTGCATTGAAAGTTATATACTATGCTACTGCGAAGCAATGGCCTCGTGACTAATGTAATATAATAAAATAGCCATTTAAAATATATCCATAATTAATTATATTAAAAATACATTCATGCCCATACAAGTAATACCAGGTAGCGTTGTAATTGAGATTTTTCCTTATCTCAGAGATAACTGAGGTATTTATTTTCATTATCCACCTTCCGGCTTAACCTCGCAAAAGTATGCTGCGAAGAATGGACACAAGATTTATATATATTTGGGAGATATAAATTTTAACCTTTTAAAATTCTTTACTGCATATCTTAAGTTTATAGTAAACTAACTTTTACCTGCAAGTTTGCCCGCGTGGTCAATTAGAATTACATATAAGTACCCAAGAGATAAAGGAGGAAAGAGAGCTTGTAAAAGGGGAAGACAATATAGGCGTTGGAAAGATAAGATAGAAAAATATAACAGGAATTTGAAGGAGATCTTTGTCAAAACTAAGCATACAGAGGAAGTTGTCGATGCCAATTATTTAAGAAAAATTGTAATGAACCGAACCTACAACCTGTCGCATTTAAGTACAGTTGCACGCTTGAACCTTTGGATTACGACTGGCCTCTAATATAATGTGTAATTAGACATTCGATCCGAAAATAAGTCTAAATTAGCTAAATTGCTCTTCCTATTACAGAAAGGCAACCCGACGCCATCCCGCGGGACTCGCGACCCACCTACTGTGAAAACACGACAACGCTAAACGTCTCTAGATAGTACGAATTGGCAAACAGTGCTTAATTGAAAATGGTTGATGTGGTACAAAGTTGGTACATATTATGAATTTGGTAGAGATTAGTATTTTAGTATATAGGAAGAAATTATATAGAAGATGTTAAGACACTCCCTTTCCAACATCATTTCCCAGGGCAGAGAAATAAAAGTTGTTTATATATAATCATTCCCTCCAGTGGGGATCGAACCCACCACTATCGCGTTTATAATCTGAGGCTCTTCCAATGTCACACAACGGTCTCACATATTTTAATTACACCATTTATTTAAAAAAAACAGTGTTTCTCAAAAGTCTGTGACTGATGTCTGCTGTATTTATTTGTTCTATTCCCACTCGTGTTATAAATTATATAATTTGCACGCTCCGGTATGTGCGGCGTTGAGTTTCGCAGCTCAACACGCAATATCTCGAGTTCGGGTGGAATTCGACACAGCGTCAAGGTAAAAAAGAGTAAGAACCCAGCCCAATAAAGAGCTTATGAATTACACCACATTGTATCGTTAGGGGTACGCGAGTCGAGTGTTACTTTTCACAACAACTTTGCCCCACTACAAGCACCCCTAGACTGACACCTCCGCTTACAGGCACCCCCTGGAAAATGTTTTTGTAACACATTGCTTATTAAGAAGTGGCACTTGCTTAGAAAAATATATTTATGAAGCTTAATATTTGCTGGAACACGATTTTAAATTAGCTATTGTAATAAAGTATTAAAATATTTGATTATTTTAACACGCTTTTATTACTTGATTTGAAATAAAATCATAGAGCTGGTATGATGATGGAGTCTGATTTTCTAGATTGTTTTGACAATAAAATAATACTGTTAAAAACATGAAAATCCCCATTTTCAAATTTAAACAAGTGAGAGTTGTGTATGACATGCTATTCTGACAGCTGCTACAGTGGTTCACGATAAAAATGATGTAGTATATATAGCCTTTTCGTCACAAAATATTTTTTCAATCAAAAAGAATAGTTTCTGAGATTAGCACGTTCAGTCCTTCAAGCTTGTTTGACGGCATTACTTGCTGCAACACATAGATATCAATTTATGAAGCGAGAGTGAATGGCAAGAGGGGCAGGGGAAGACGTCAATTGACCTTCGAAAATACATTGTCGACGATAACGTATGTGGATTGATAATAGTGGAGGAGGCAAAAGAAGTACGCCGAGACCGTAGCGTTTGACGCTTCATTGGCTCTGGCTATCCCGCTAGGGATATAGCGTGAGACTATAAAATAATACTTTATAATAAAAAAAGGATTCAAACCCACAATCATCATACACATTCAGGAAGGTATTCTTCCATAGTTAATTGAAAAATAACACGCAACATATCGAGATATATTTGTAAGATATTTCTGCGTGTGCCCTGAACCGTGATGGATAACCAAAATGAGTGAGGCATTAATCATCGTTTAGAACACGGAAACTAATTTGGTATAATTACCTAAAGTAGCGCTGAGGGTGCTAGACGACGTTTTGTGTCCACTTTCTGTAATAAAAAAATGATCATTAATAAAATATCCCCATATTCGAAAAATTGTACCGTTTTTTTCTAATATTTTATAATTATTTAAAGTTTGCGTGCACTTCAATATCGAAAATTTCTCCCACTGTCAACTCTGAGATTCCGTTTTATTAATCTATGGATGAAAACGACATCTCAAGATCGCTCTTAAAATCGATATTAGGATTAAAACCGATATTTAAATACGGGCCTTAGAGCTCCGCTCCAATAACTTTATTGTTAAATTCCAGTGTTCTACGCCGCGTAGTTTTGCCTGTGTGTTGTCTGCAAGCACAGCAGCAGCAGCAGTTCGCAAGCAGTTCGTCATAGCATCGAACCGCTTACAGTCCACGGTCCAGTGTCTCGGCGCCACGTGTCCTCAGGTAATATAAATATTAAGTATATTTATGTTTCTCTAATAATATCTTATTATTAATAAGTTACTCCAAAGACAGAGAACATATTATTGATTAGTATCAATATTTATCTGTCTTTCTATGCTGCAAAGTCTGTAGCTGCCAACTAAAAAAAATATACTACCGACATAATTAATATTCATAAGAACAAACATTAGTAAAGGTTTTTTTTCATCTCGAACAAAACAGCACTGAGGCGCCAGTTTGACAGCCTTCACCACCAAAATATCAATATCGACTATAAATTATGGACCAGCCCAAATTAAATTACGTTTAAAATGAAAGAGATGAAATGAATGAAAATTTCCACAAATACATTTTCTACTCTTGGACCTAACCGAAAGTGAGGAAATGAAAATAATTCTTTCGCCCGAGTGAGATCGAACACACAACCGTCCGGTTGGCAACAGGCAGTCGATGTGCCGTTGCGCAATGACGGCCTCGAATTAAATAAAAGGAAGGTCTATCTAGTACATACAAGCTTATAATCGTTTACTTATAAGTGAAATAAAAACAAAATACACTTTTTTATTTGATAATAGAAAAATAAAAAGACAACTTCCAAGCTGTCACGTACCTGCCATGACAGCGACGGAACTCCATACATAACAGTAATAGGCCTACAAGAGTTACTTTATTTCGTGTCATAGATAAATAATTTTGTATATTACTATACTATTCGGTTCTTTTCTGAAGGTTTTATGGACATAGTTAGAATGTATTTAACTATAAATTCAATGTACATACCTACTTATTATTTATTTGTTCTATTTATGAAATAATTCAAATTTCAAATTCAAATTTAAACTGTCATGAAAATTAAAAAAGCAAAATAAAAATGTAAATTTCAATAGTTTTTTTAATATTCTTTCTTTTCATCTTTTACGAAGTAAAGTTTGGATTAAGATAAGTTAATATAGAGCTTGAATTGTTAGTGAGTATTTTAAAAAATATTTTTTTAATTTCTCCCAACTTTAGGAGAAGTCTTTATGATAAAAGATTTATAAAAAAAGCAAACGGATTTTAAAAAAGACCAGTTAGATTCATCAAGCGCGTATACTCGTACGTGTGTATTTTATGTTTGACTTGCAATTAACTTGTCTACTCGAGGCCGGGGCATGGTTTTTGTTTAAGAAAAAACGCATCGATACTTTTAGCTTTGACAGCCCACTGGTTTGAAGCGACAGCGATATTTTGTAAATATTATAATGTAATAGGTATATTTAAATTATAGAGCTACTTACATTTTTTCCGTCGTATCAAAATGATACAGCATCTGAATGTAAACATGACGGTTATTGGTTCAAATCTCACTCAAAAAAAAATCTTTACGCTGTACCTATCCCGCATACAGCATGGTAGGCAGAGGGAACTTAGTATTGAGACACTCAGTTCCCCACTTTCTGCCGAATTCTGGAGACATTGCTTTACACTTATTTTATTTATGTTCATTTGATCAGTCAGATCAGTGGTTAAACGAGGCAAATCGCGGCTTTGAGTTCCGCCATTCAACATGCAATTTCTCCAGAATTCGGTGGAAAATGAGAAACTTCATGTATTAGGTTTTCTGTACTATTTGTATTATTGTGTGCAATAAACTATAAACTAACTAACTAGGTTCTCTGGATCTCTGTGCCTACTTTGCCATGCGCACGATAGAGCGAGAACCTAAAAACACTGAGGTTTCAATTACTTTATTTAGCTTTACGCTATATCAGACAGACACAGTAAAACATCGTGTCAAGAGTGTGTGTGAGTCGTGTTGTGAGTTTTACGGCCGAATTTGAAATTTTGTGTTGAGTAGCGAATCTCAACGTTGTCATTTTCCTCTCGTAGTGGAGAAAATGATCAATTTCCCCAAGTGGAAACCGTATCTACCACCATAGTATTTACTAATGAAATATATTTATAGTTATTAGATAATTTAACTACATTGTATCAACATTCTATGTAAGTACAGTTATAATAGTAAGAATGTTGTTCTAAATACGAGTAGGTATAGATGACAGAGAAGACATTCACAGGAATAAAGAAATAAACCCACGACCTAAGCTCTAGCATAGTTAACCACAAACGAGCCTAATTAAATGAACCATAATACCCATATACGAGTAAATACATCAGCTAAGATCAGTGGCCGCAATCTGCAAAGTAACTAATTAACATAAGTATGAAGAATCCGTCTGCTTTACGTAATCTGATCGCCTTTTAACTAGAAATAGCTTATTCGCTTTTAAGGTATTTTATAAGGAATCCTGTGAAAAAATGAAGAAGGTATGGAAACAAATGTGGNGGCGGAAAATGAGAAACGGAAGTCTCGTAATGAATTAGGTTCCCTGGATCTCTGTACCTACTTTGCCATGCGCACGATAGAGCGAGAACCTAAAAAAACTGAGGTTTCAATTACTTTATTTAGCTTTACGCTATATCAGACAGACACAGTAAAACATCATCAGACGACAGAAAAACATCGTGTCAAGAGTGTGTGTGAGTCGTGTGGTGAGTTTTACGGCCGAATTTGAAATTTTGTGTTGAGTAGCGAAACTCAACGTTGTCCTTTTCCTCTCGTAGTGGAGAAAATGATCAATTTGCCCAAGTGGAAACCGTATCTACCACCATCGTATTTACTAATGAAATATATTTATAGTTATTAGATAATTCAACTACGTTGTATCAATATTCTATGTAAGTACAGTTATAATAGTAAGAATGTTGTTCTAAATACGAGTAGGTATAGATGACAGAGAAGACATTCACAGGAATAAAGAAATAAACCCACGACCTAAGCTCTAGCATAGTTAACCACAAACGAGCCTAATTAAATGAACCATAATACCCATATACGAGTAAATACATCAGCTAAGATCAGTGGCCGCAATCTGCAAAGTAACTAATTAACATAAGTATGAAGAATCCGTCTGCTTTACGTAATCTGATCGCCTTTTAACTAGAAATAGCTTATTCGCTTTTAAGGTATTTTATAAGGAATCCTGTGAAAAAAATGAAGAAGGTATGGAAACAAATGTGGTCCTAGAAATTTTTTATACCCAATGCGTAGTAGTACTTATTTCTGTTTAAATAGTTGTATTTGATTCTAAACTATCTACAACATGTTCGTAAAATCAAAATTAAACTAGCTTCACGTTGCATCCAGCGCACAGCAGGGTAGGCAGAGGGAACCTAGTGTTAAGGCACTACATTCCCTACATTGCGCCGAATTTTTCGAGGCCTTGCGTATTGACACCGGGTGGCCTTGGTGCCAGAGCGAAGAAATAAAAATATTAATAAATAATAATTCATCCTCTCGAGTGGGGATCCAACCCGTCGCGTTAACCATTGCCGTCACACTCTTGTTGGCCTTCGGCTTGCGTCTCTTCTATACCTAGTATATTCTTTGCAAAAACTTTACGAATTATCCCATATAGGTACCTATAGCAAGATAGGCAGAGATAACTTAGTGTCATAAACTTCCGCTAGTGGAATCGAAGCCACACCCGTCATATTGACAATCAAACACTGTCCCATTACGCCATGAGCCCCAATTTGCAAAAGCTTATTCTAAATAATCCGATAAGAAACGTGAAAAAACAGGTGTACAGGAATGTAGATACTTAGATATGTTCATAAAAAAAGTCTTTTATAATATAGGTAGAAGAACAGACACCTGTCGCAATTAATACAATAGGCGAGGGTAGCCGCGGGCTAAGACTAATGTGTTTAAATTAAACTTGAAATGCAAATAAAGCGCAAAGTAAGCTAAGGTTGTCACTTACAGTAAATAAATCTAACAACATATTATAATAATAAAGACTTAGGGCGTAGCGCAAGGGCACGAGCTTGTAATTGTAGACGAGCCAAGTTTTGGGATCGCCGTTCGCGGTTGCCATTCGATGAAATTAAATATTTAATATTTTCATTTCCTCACTCTGGTAACGAGGCAAAACTCGGCGTTGAGTTTCGCCACTCAACACGCAATGACCCCAGAATTCGACGGAAAGTGGGAAACGCAAGTGTCTCTAAATAAGGTTCCTTCTGCCTACCGTGCTATGTGCAGCATACATCGTGAAGCTAAAAAAACAATAGGAAAGGCAGAGGGACCGGGGGGTTAAGACACTTCGTTCCTCACTTGTTCAGAATTTTCGAGACATCAGCTTTGCTATATACCGATTTACTTATATTAAAGCAACCCTATCTCGTAAATCAAAAAACCTGATTAATTCATCTTACAATTAGCATGTACAAGGGAAATGCCGTGTCTTTTATATATTTTTTTATTATTTATCTTAGGTTAAATATTCGTTAAAAATATTTATTGTGGTAAAAATATAACAATTACGCGTCAAGTGTATAGTTTTGGTTTAACAATAGAATTGATTATTGGTCTCTCTTTATAATATAACCTCCATTTGTTCATTTTATAATGAACGTAGCTTAATCTTTATGTTGAATTGTAATTTGCTTTTTTTGACTTATCATTTAGGAGAAAAGATGTCTGCATTATGATGTACTGTGTACTGTGTAAACGTAAAATACAAAAACAAGGAACTTAAATGGTCGATCAACTATATTTTTCAAGAAATGGGACATGTATCCAGGTGCTAACCTAATTGGATTATAGAAAATTAATAGTAGAGATGTCAGCGCGTATGTTCATGAAAAAATGAAAAAACCCACTAAAGAGAAAAAGGTAACCTACATTCATTATGAAACAAAATAACATTTCTTATGTATTCTTTTATTTATTTCTCCATTTCATACATCTGCTTCAGTTAACAACGAGTGGCTGAGCTTAACGCCTCGCTTGTTGTTGTCATCGGAGCAAGCAAAAATAATTGACTCAAGTAGGAATCAAACCCACAACCGTCACGTTTACAATTATAAAGTTGTTAAATATTTTCAGAATTTCATTTCAAATTTACTAAAGAAACAGTTTTGTAATACCTATTTAAAATCACACAAACAGACACACAGGTTAAAAATAAAATATTTATTTTATTACACACAGTAATTAAAGTAAGTTGCCCGCTGATTACCATAAACGATGCGTACCGAGAACTCATTTCATTATTCATTTTGGAATACTTGAAACTTACCTTTTATGTGGAGCAGCATTGCAAACCAGATGAGGATCGATGACACTAACTTAAATAACACTAATTAAAATATATTGTATAAATATTACCTTTTTGTGTTCTTTTTTTCGGTTCACACTGTATCCCGACTATTCCTACCCTAGGCAGAGGGATCCTGTTAAAACTCTCCGTTCCACACTTTCCGCCAAATTTTCAATACGAAGGCGATGCGAGTCGCGTTTCCAGTCGGACGCTCGCTGTGTCGCTGCGACACGACGGCCGCAATTTTTTTTATATCCTTTCATTTGATATTTTTTTACAGGAAAATATAGTAGATATAAAAATAGAATATTTATTAACGGATAACTTTGCTTTGTTTTTAAAAAGAAATGTTAATTTAATGAATTATAATATGTTAGTAAGTAAGATAGTTTGAACATATATTTTCTTTATTTTATTATCAAGCACAAGTTATAGATAAAAAAATCTTGAGAGAGACACGGTCAGAGGGGAACATACTCAAGATACTCCGTTTCCGTTCAAGTATTAAGTAACGGATTTCAACGCCGCGCTTTGTCTCCCTATCAGAGCCATGAAATAGTAATTGACCTCGAGCGAGAATCAAACCCACCGTCGTGCTCACTGTCCTACGCTGTGCCACTGCCTCTATTTAATATATCTTCGTGTAAATATAATCATACAAATCTGAAATAACAAAAGAAAGAGGTATTAAATAATACAAAATATTTTGTTTATGAATATAATTTTATTAACAATATTACTTTACTTTAATGACTGTACTGTATTTCGATATCATATTTACAATTTATGATCATTTATTTTACATTTTTACAAATCTCTTCCGAGCTAAGCCTAGTCTATACATACGCGTCTTTCCTCTATACACAATTTATGGAAAGACGGTCATTTTTTATGTATATAAAACAATAGTCGGGGTTTCGCCGTAGCTAATAAATATTATAAAAGTGCTGTAAGAAACTACAATTTACATAATTTAGTTGAAGATTTAGAAAAAACCTTTTTTGTATATGCATCGATAATATATTATTTAATTCGTCAAATGATACTTTATATGAATTAAATATAAATGTATAAAAGAAAACAGTTACACGCTTTCACCCGCATAGCATCCCTGCTAGTATTTAGTGTTAAGACACTCCGTTTCCCAGGATTCTGCCTATTTTAAAGACATTGGATATTGAGTGAGGGAACTTAACCCTTTATCTTTTTACCAGTGCAAGAAAATGAAAATTATATATTCCCTCAAGCAGGGATCGAACCTACAACCGTCACGTTTAAAGTCAGATGATGACCTTCGAGGCCTTAATGCATAATGGTAAAATATAAATAATATATACCTAAGATACATAATTAAAAATAATTGATTTATAGTGCAGATAATATAACATTTATTGTCACATATTATGTATAATACAACTATATACTATGCCAGCAGACTCAAGCGGCTTCGCCCGCTTGAATTATACGGATATTTATTTAATAAATTTATGAAATTATTTTCAGTTTTGAGGGATAAATTCTAATAAACCGTAAAACACGTGTTATACCTATATTTTTAAGAGTCTAAATTTCAAGTTTCATAAAAATCGGTAGGTACCAATTTATACATTTTTCCATATAAACTTTCAACTCCTATTTCACCGATTCAGGGTAAAATTTATCCAAATAACGTTTTAAAAAAAATAAAGTTACTTTCAAAAACGATATAAAAAAGCGAAAGAAAACTGGTGATTATGAATTACGATACAAACTCATATAAAAAATATATGCCTGTTATAATATATTGAAAATTATCGAATATTTGTGTTACAGTTATTATTTAGATGTATATCTACCTACATCATACTGTTGTAGGAACAACATTGCCATAAAAATGTATACATTCTTCATATATTACTTATCAAACTTTATCCAAGAATATTGTATANTACCTATATTTTTAAGAGTCTAAATTTCAAGTTTCATAAAAATCGGTAGGTACCAATTTATACATTTTTCCATATAAACTTTCAACTCCTATTTCACCGATTCAGGGTAAAATTTATCCAAATAACGTTTTAAAAAAAATAAAGTTACTTTCAAAAACGATATAAAAAAGCGAAAGAAAACTGGTGATTATGAATTACGATACAAACTCATATAAAAAATATATGCCTGTTATAATATATTGAACATTATCGAATATTTGTGTTACAGTTATTATTTAGATGTATACCTACATCATACTGTTGTAGGAACAACATTGCCATAAAAACGTATAGGTACATTCTTCATTTATTACTTATCAATGGCTTTATAACTTTTAATAATGCAGATATTATTAAAACAAATTTTATCCAAGAATATTTTATAAAATATAACGTTAACTGTTCGAGAAGTCTTCTGTTATAGAAGTATACCTATTTACGTTTCAATAATAAAAAAATATACCTGTTCTATTGTTTAGACTGATTATAAATTGTTATAAATAGACTGATGTTATTTAAAAGAAAAGTCTATTCTTACAAATATTATAAAGCTAAAGAGCTTGTTCAGTTTTTACATACGTATCTACTCGTCTTAGGAACTATTGCTTTCTATTGAAAAATGTTTGTGTTGAATGTTATATGGTTCATGGAACCTAGAGTTAAGACATTCTATTTTCTATATTTTTCGCCTAATTTTCGAGACATTGTGTCAGGTAACGGAACTCAACGCCGTGCTTTATTTATTAAAGGGGCGTAATCATAAAAATTCAGTAAATGTTTTTAACAGATTTATGTGTAGGTAGGTATATATAGAGAGTGGAAGCGTCAACGCTCCTTTTACCGGAACGGTATATAGGGTAAAATATTTTAAACCCATACCTAAAGAAATTAATGAAGATACCTCAACAGTTTAGACGTTCCATAACTGCATTTCGTGTGACGCAGTTACGCATAGATATCAATAACACGTCGTCGTCGTCATTTACTACTGCGTCGTTCTTGACAAATGGTGTTTTATTTACGATAATTTTATTATCGTTGTAAAAAATGTAAATGTAAAAACATTCTTTTTCTTTTTTGGGAAAAAAAATAATTGTATTAGGCTTTTATAGAGTAGTTAAAACTGTGGTTTAATTTAAAGTGGTGCTGACAAAAACATTCTGTATAAGTATGTTTTATTCGATACATGATACGTGAATTTACAATTTTCTACGTTTTATAACGTTTCTGAAATGACGTGATGCACGCCTTTTTAATAAACATAATTTAATTGGTAAATTCATTATGGAAGTTTAGTTAACGAATTAATAAATTATTGTTTAAGCACAATACAATTGCCGTCATTGTAAGAACTGATGGGATTTATTAGATTATGCTGATTATACGTTTTATTTATCATTCATTATGTTGTCTGTGAGTTACAAAGTCCTTAATGGGTTTGTCGTCAATAAATTAATAATTTTTAATAATTGATGAACTGTTATAGACGATTATAGAAATTGAAGTACATCACGTCGTACGTCAGAAGAGCGTAATGACGCATTTTGGATATATTTTATTCTATAGGTACCATACATTATGATTGCGATATGACATAATATGTTAGTTTAACATAATATATTATGTTAGTTATAACATACGCGATTGATATAAGTCAGGAGACCCGATTGTATTGACGTAATAAGGATATATTTTCCGCATATACAAATAGAATCAGTATTAAAACTCTTCGTTAACGACGACGCAAGTACCAGTGAGCGGTATGCTGTGTATATCAATTGGCTGGATATAAATAAGGTGGATTCCTAGGCTCAACAAAAATGCCTCCAGAATTCGGCGGAAAGTGGGGAACGGACGTTAATGGGGTAGGAGTAACTCAACTATGTTCCCAGGTTGCAGCTGACCCTGCTATGTACAGGAAACAGCGTGAGGCTAAAAAAACGGTTCTTCTCTTTTCGCCCCATACATTACGTAATGTGTGACGGAACTTAACGCCGCCATTTGTAGTTTCCGATTGGAAAAACGAAAATAATTCCAATAATAACCATCGCACTTAGCATAATTAAATTCAAACATTGTCACAGTGCCACGAAGGCCTCAAATTTTCCTTTTATATAAACTTAAAAAAATGAGATGCAAAAAAATTAAAATTTTATTCTTAAGAGGGATATAAATAATTCATTCTCACTTTAAGATCAATCCTATTGTTTCTATTCCTATTATTATTGTTAAATCAAACCTATTGTTTCATCAAATTTGCCCATTAAAGTAGTTTTAATTATCTTTCAGTTGCGAACTTTATTGATAGACACGAATGATGTATTATTAATTATTTTATATTCTATATAAATAATTTAGTATTATTTTATTATAATTAAGAAGATGCCATTACAAACTACCCGCACATTTTACCTAAACTAACAAATATAACACTGACCGATAAGCCTATCGAAACCAAAATTAGAATTTTGTATACCTACTTGGGTATGTGCAATAAGAGGCTGTCGTAGCACAGGCGCATAAGCTTGCGACTTTTAACGACGTTTGTGGGTCCGAATCCCACTGGGAAACAATGGAATACTTGATAATTTACAAGCACAGCAAAGCACAGCGTTGGGTTCCACCACTCAACACACAATGCTTCAAGAATTCGGCGGACAGTGGGAGACGGAAGTGTCTTAATAGGAACGGAGTATCTTAACTACCTATGGGTTCCCCGATTCCCTCTGCTAACTGTGCTTCACGCTGTAGAAGCTAAAAAACATAGATATGTATCGTGATTCATACAACCAATGAAGTAATTAAAGCATTGTTTACGACATGATACGTTTTGTATTACACCGCTATTTATTTCTAGCGTGTTGAGAAATAATAAATCTTGACAATCTTAAAATGCCCACATCTTTGATGTAAGATCTTAGAAGGCATCAGACTGTAATAAATTATGCTTGCCGCTTAAAGTAGGTAATACCTACAACTGTATAATGACACGGCGTACATCACAAGGTGCGGCGTTAAATTCCGCCATTCAATACGCCAAAATACGGTAGAAAGTGGAGAACGGAAGCTAAGTTCCCAGGCTCCATGTGCTTACCCTTGTACGTGCGGGATATAGCGTGAAGCTAAAAAAAATGTATTACGTACTTTGCTTAGAATGTAAAAGTTTTCCCATTCAATATTGTTGTATGCAAATGAAACGACCGGCAAAGTCCTTAATACAGAGCTAAATACTTAGAAATGAAGGATAATAAAAAATACATTTCAATTGAAGACCTATAAATTAGTATAAATATTTTCATCGATCCGGCCCGAACAAAAGTTAGTTATCATTGTAAATATAAGAAGATATATGTAGACTAGAACAGTAAACGCGAAGATAGTAGCTTCAATTCCAACTCAGAGCAAATAATTAAAAAAAAATCTTGCTCTAGCATGCATGGCGGATGTGAAAAAAGGAGGACTAAGTTTTGACAGTGCTATTTTTACACACTGTATATGTGTACCTGCTATGCATATTATTATTATTAGGCGGAACCTGGAACTTAGTGTTAGACACTCCGTTCCCCACTTTCCGGTGAACCCAGCCAATTCCACCCAGTGTTTAGTGGTTTAACTCACGAATGCATATGCAGTATGAATTTCCTTTTTCATAGTGTTAGTATTAATTAGAGACCGGTTATTTGCATTCTAGTACGTATTTATTAGCTATTGTCATCGCTAATAGCTAATAGCATATTTTCTCTTAAACATAGATACTAATGTTGCATTTTATCGACACACTTTTCATATTTTTCGATTGCCGGTGAATACCAGCCGCGCGACTTGTGTCTTAATGGGCAGAGAAGCTTTTGTCTTTGTTTAAAATGAAACAATACTTGACTCTTTACGTTAACTAAAATATTAAAACATTTAGAAATATAGATGATGGAGACAGAAGTATCTATCATTGAAATATATCAATAATTAGGTATCTACTCAACTTATTATACGATGTTAATTTGGAAAGAAAGAAAAAATGTTCCTAAAACTTATCAGTTATCACTTTACGTTGTATATTCTGATTGATTTATATTGTGCACGTACGTATACGTATATATCGAGCTTTTTATTGCATAATTATGATGACTAGGGAGCGGCCTCGTAATAATTATTAACACACAGGACAAATTATTCAATAACAAAGAAAACAAAATAAAAAGAAAAATGAATATTCATTGACACAGTATTTGTTAGGATATCAATAAAAGTTACATATAGTTTAACTATTCCCTATGACAATTAGCCGTCTAAAAGGCGTATACGACTACGACATACCTACGTATTTCATTAATGTCTCCGATGAAGACATTTTTTTCAATTCTCTTTATTTATTCATAATTAAACGGTTATTAAACGTTGTAATTTTACTAGGGTTGTAGCGTTTTTTATGAAATTCCATAGCTCCGAGTGTCTGCCTATTTGCAATTGATGAAGTCATTTGTACGCATTTAACTTTTACTGAATATGTCGACTCTATTTTAGGGTTGACGTAAACATTATTCATGTAAATTTAAATCCAAAAATATAAGGTTGCTATTTTATTTAAAGATACGTGTAAAGTGTTTTGTATGTAACAATTATCTCTATATCAATTAGAAGGAGAATGGATACATATATTAAAATTTAATATAATAAGTAATATGAAGAAGCCTAAAAATAAATATAAATAAATAAATATATTACCAACTTCACAAACAAAATGAAAACATAACCTAGGTATAAGATACCTTTAAAAAGTAAAACCTAATGTTAAGACACTCTGTTTTACAGTGTTACGACACCATTCTCCGCTCAATTTGCAAGATATATATTTTTTGCAGAGCAGGAAAATTAATATAATTTAAATAATATAATTTGCTTAAGTGGAAAAAAGTTCCAGTACAATCGTGTAACGGCCTCATATCTCTACAGCGTACGAGTATATCAACCAGTCGATGAGACAAAGACAAGTTAAGTACTTGCAGTCTACATGATCTCATAGCGTTTTATTGAAGAGCGTCTGGAGGCATTGTGTGTTCAGTGGCGGAGCTCTGGTAACAACCAGGACGAATAAATCTAAATATTAAATACATATTCCATTTCCTCGAGAGGAAATCGAACCCACAACTTTTCGCATCGCACCTTTTGTACCCCTGCGTCGCGACTGGTCGCAAAGAGTTATTAAAAACAAATAAACCATTAAATTCGAATTCTAAAACTACTAAGCCGATTTTGGTGAAAATGATCCTTAAGTTGAATATAACCGCGTGGTCATAACCATAACCGTTCGATAAGTGCAACGTTCATTTACTTTCTGTTAGAAGTGTTTTGATTGTAAATCATCTAAGAAAATATTGAATACGGAAACGTAATAAATACGCTAGTACTAGGTTCACAGACATTAATTAAATAATTATAAGCTGGCCATGTACTTACACCATTTAAAAAAACAACAATAATATCTTGAAGTGTATTGAAACGTGAAGAAGGAAAACAAGTTTAAAAATTATAAAAATGATTCTATTATAGTTCCTACTGTTGTAATGACCTATTATTGCTAATTGATACGGTTATTAACTGCAACCTAGCTCATGTAAATTTATGTAGATAGAGCAAGGGAATTAAAATCTTGATTTATTTCATATTACGTTCACATATAAGTGGGAGTGGGAGTGGGATATAGATCCCTATGGAGCCTCCGTGTTTTGGACTTGGACATAATTTCAAAACTTGCAATTAGAATAATTATATTCAATTAGGTATAAGCATTTATAAGCCTTCCACTAGATTCTTTAAGTATCAGTTGAAAAAAAAACTACTCAATTTAATATTAACAAATTCAGATCCTATTTTTTATATTATACAGCTAAACGATGCGCTAAATGCATCGTTTAGCTGCAAAATGTTTTGTTTTCGTTCTCATAGCACAGACAGACAGACCTTTCGTTATGTTAATAAATAATTTATATTAATAAGATAAATGCTATGAAAACCACAGTATTTCCAATTAAATACTAACATTAGCATAAGGCTAGCATCGACTGAAATGTAAATATTTATTTATATATTATAATTCAAACTTTAATAGCCTTATGTTGGATTACAATTTTTATTAAAATGATATTTTTTCCTAACCATCCACTTTCACTTTTTTGTTTTTGTCTCGAAATTTGTAATATGCGAGTTGATTCTCTTCACCGTCGAAGCGACGATATGTTAGTTATTGTGATAGGGATAGGTAGTGGAGCGGCACCACGCAATTGTAATGCAGGACGTGGCTGAACACAATTAATAAAAGGTTGATTGCACTGCTACAGTGTTGCTTACTGCTAGCACCTACAATAATACTCGTTATTTAAAATTTACTTTGTATGGACTATGTATTGGGACGAACGCTTTCATTTTTAAGGACTCTACTATTTGTCTATTACAATTTGGTTGTATTTACTATTTTTATAGCAATATTTGTATATATTTATATAAAAAAATCCAAATTATAAAATTTGCTCAAAACTTTTGTAACGAAAAATCTTTATCTCAGGGTTCCCAAATTGGCGATAATGGGTTAATAAGATTAGTCTTTACTAATTTACTTTTAAGTTGAATATTTTTTAGAATACAATAATTACATTATACAGGGAAAATGCATATCAATATATAAAATAAATGATATCTAAATTTACAGTAATAAATATAACTAAATAAAATGAAGTAGGGCTGAGGTAGAGCAAGGGAATTAAAATAGGTACTAACGGCTTCTAAACTCTCTTTAGGCCTATTTGTTCTAACTGCTTACAAATTGTAATCTCTTACAGCACTATCTAAAAGAACAGTTCATATTTTTGTATAATAAATTAAACAGCATCGTGTAAGACTAAAGTTGCAACTACAATCGAAGGAATACGTCAGGTACCTTCTAATATCAATCATATAAAATTTTATACCACGAACATAACTATCTACAAATCTTATATTACAAGTAAAATTGATATGATAAATAAATTCCTTTTAATTCAAATCGATACCATAAAATTTGAATAAATGCGTCCAGAAGGCATACAACAGAAACTTATCTAAGATAAATAATCGATATATTTAATAAATACTCTCTTTGCGTGGTTGAGATAATGTCAAATAACGTAAAATCTAAATGAACCCTGTCAGATCCTTATCCATCGCGAGAAGCAACTAAGCTGAACGTCGACAGTCGAGAGGTGGCCGAGAGCTTCACTAAGTGGTACATACCTGATGCAACATGCAGCAATGCCGATTTAACTTCAAGCACTCGTTCAACACTTAACGACAAAAACCTAATAACTTTAGATTGCCTTATCACATCACGGACTACTCGCCCGTGACTCGCTACTGGCGCCGTCAACCGTCCGTCGGCAGTCATCGTATCACCGCTATATTTACACTATCAGTCTGTGGGCGCGCTACTCCTCGTCCACGTTGATCTCCGAGTCGGCGGAGTCCTCGTCGTAGGTGGAGGAGGAGGCGAACCCTCGGCCGAGCACGGCAGAGCGGTTCTTGGCGGCGGCTGCTCTGTCACGCTGCCGCCGGTTCTTGAACCAATTGCCGACCTGCGTAGGCGTCAGACCCGTCGCCGCGGCCAATTCCCGCTTCTTCGTCGGGTTCGGGTAAGGATCTTGCAGGTACCATTCCCTCAGGAGCGACCTCGTCCTCTCTTTGAAACAGTGTGTCTTTTGCTCGCCGTCCCAGATTGTTCGCGGCAGGGGGAACTTCTTCCGCACACGATATTTGTCGACCGGACCGAGAGGGCGGCCGCGGAGGCGCTCGGCCTCCTGATAGTGCGCCTCCAGCCACAAAGCTTGTAGTTTCGCATGACTGGACCTCTGGAACCGATGTCGCTCGAGGATTGAGTAGAGCTCTCGGTGGCGGCCGGCGTGGAAGGCCACCACGGCCCGCGCTCGCAGGACGGCCTCGCAGCGCTCCAGCTCGGCCACATTGGGATGCGCCACGGGCAGCGACCAGAGGAAGCGCGCCAGGCGTTCCACGTCGCCGCTCTCCTCGAGCGTCTCGCAGACGGTGGCCACCTGCGCGGCGCTGAAGGAGAGCGTGGGCAGTGGCAGCAGCGGCGTCGGCGCGGCCAGCTCGATGGCGGCCAGTGAGAGCGGCGCGGGTGGGTCGGCGCAGGCTGCGGGCTCGGCGGCGCGCT
>JAKRZM010000960.1:0-23698 GCA_036379175.1 Heliconius cydno galanthus
AATATCTAATCAGATATTGCTATATTGTATTAATAAACTTTATTTTATATTATTTTCAATAAGGAAATAACTATGTAGAAAAACTTTATGAAGGTTGGGTAGGATTTAAATTTATTTCTTATACGTTTTTAACTATATTACGATGCCAATGGGTTCAATTCCCATGACGGATAATGAATATAAGTTAAATAAATATACTCATTTATTTAAATTATATTAAGTTCCCCGATCTGGTAGTCAAAGTGAGGGTTGAGTTCCGCCACTCAAAATACAACGTCTCGAAAATTGGGAATAAAATAGTAATAAGCTGAACCCTGCTGTTGGGAAATATATGAAGCTGCTCTGTCTCGTTTTTCATTATTTTTTTTAAATTGTTTTTAGCGTCACACTGTATCCTGCAGGGAAGGCAGACACTCTCCATTAAGACACTTCCGTTCCTCTTCCTATTATTTGAAGTTAACGCTTAGAAGATAATAAGCTAACAATAAAGGAAGGTATTTTTTTATTAATTTATATTAACAGGATATATAACATGGGATATATGCAGATAACATAGACAGCTTCTCTTATATAATTCAGTTCATCAGTGTTGTACAATAATTTTCCTACATAGTCGGGGAACAACCGCAATATTTGCCATAATAAAAAAAATCTAGAACGACTATTCTGTTGTTCACTTACACGTAAAAATAAAACCAGTTAAACTAATTTTGATGAAATTATGTCTAAAATGTTCAGATATGTATAAAATAAACATTTTATATTTTCAAATTATTATTATAAATAATAATTATTTTTGAACATATACTTAGTAAACGAAAACATCATGACTCATGACTACAGTAATAAATTTATAAAATATTAAGAAAAAAAAAATTTTTAGAACTGTCAAACAAACAAACCAAACAAATAATAGTAGCACAGAATACAGACTATTTAGCATTATAAAATATTAAACTGATAAAAAGATAAGACTACAGCTTATGACGTAGCGTCATTATGATTCAATAATAATATGTAATGTAACAATTTAAAAAACACGCTACCTATAACCAATTAGAGTATTATAAATGTATGTTATAAAGATAAAATTAATATTGTGTGTGATTATCTAAAACATACGACGTCTGAGCCAATCTCATTAATTTGTAGGTATTCCGCATTTAGCTGACTAGGCAGCTTCGTGCCCCATTCATCTCTAAATTCTGGTGGTGAAACTCAATATACTCTTATTTTCTATTCCCTTCATTTCCATGACAAAAAATAATTTATTACCCCAACTGACAATCGAACCCAAAACCGTTGCATGCGTGCCCCTGCACCATGACAGCCTCGAAGACATTTTCGTTCCTAATATATTTATAGTAAGCATGAAAAAGGAAAAAAAAAACAATACCTTGAGGACTAGTTCTTTCCAAAACATTTGTAGGTGCAGTAGGGGTTAGCAGCTGACGAGCCCTTTTGGCCTTTCTTTCTTGGCATTCATCGAGGGATTCCATCTTCTCAAACTGTTTCTGATGAAGGGCAGCAAAATTGGGTAATTTTGTACGTAGCACTTTGTCCTTGGTCTTGGAAGGAGTTCTGGTCTTCTTGGACGGTGTTCCTGAATCTTGGAGACGAGCTGGTGAAATGATAAGAAAAGAAGTGTTAAGCGTTTGGATTGTTATTTAGAAAAAGAATATTTTTATAATTTATATATTTGGTATGAATTTTTAAGAGTATTTTTGTTTCTTTGTAAAAAAAATCGCATCTTTGTTCATTTTCTCGCATAGATAAAAAAGGTAGCCAATCTAGTATTAACACACTATGTTACCGCCACTTTTTGCTTTATTAGCGTAGAGAACTGAAAATGAAGAATGAGAATGGAGAGGCTCAGAACTCAGCACTGTGCTTTGCCTCAACACTAGAAAAAAAAACAAAGAAATGAAAATATTAAATATTTCATTTCCTCCAGTGGGAATCGAACCCACAACCGGTCACGCTTACAGTTTACACTCCTACACTACCGCTTACCACAAATAGGGATTGAACCCACAATTATTATGTTTACAGTCCAATACTCTCATTGACTGTAAACATAATAATGTCGTCGGAATGTGTGGCGCACCACCAACCTTTAAAAAGGACGACCACGACCACTCTGTCAAGGGTGAAATAACAAAGAACAACTCTCATTGACTTTATAATATAGAAAAATATTGGAAAACATCTTGATAGTGTTTTCTTACCCCTATTCCACTATAAATGAAAGTTACATGAATAAAAAAAAACATAATCACAAGTCATATTTTATTACAACTAAGAACATTTTTTAAGTTAATCAATCAATCAATCAGCGTCAACCAGTCAATTTACCTGTAGCGCTACTAGTGCGAGGTCTGGACAGACGCTCCACGGAGTGCTGCTGGTCCTCCGTAAGACGCTTCCTTTTACTCCTGATATTGTCAGCCTCGCTCTGCGTATAGGAGCGCTTGCGAGACGGACGACTTATTTCGGATACTGGAAATTAATTATATTAACGTATTTTTTAGATATATTTATAAAAATAAAATGATACATGATACATAGTCTGAAGCACTCCATTTTCCACACCACCTAATATTTGAGACATTGCAATTTGAGTGATGAGACTCAATCTGTATTTTGAATTCTTATTAGATTAGGACATATAATTATTAAATCCCCTGAATGCGAATCAAACCCACAAACGTCACATTTACAAGCAGACACTGTTCCACATCACCACAATAACCTTATACTAAAGATAAAAAACTTTTATATGAAACAAGGATATGCCAAAAAATTAACCATAATATCAAAAGAAAACAAAATACAAACTTACCACTATCATCAAAAACAAAGCTCTTATTAGAACCTTTCAAATTGGACTTGATCACTTTACCCTTCATCTGAGTGATGACAGCTGGATCATTAACTGGACTACAAAACATCACTTTATTTGTTCTAGAAGGTATTTCTATTAACAATGAACTCTTTTCAATTGACCTAGTTATGTTCATAATACTTTTANAAAATATCTCTCAAAATATAACTATAAAAAAATTAAATGTTATAAGACTAAATACAATTACTTACATAAAAAAATATCCTTAGGTCACTAATCTCAAATTAGAAAAAAAAAATCAACTTCACGCTGTATGGCGCACACAGCAGGGTAAGCTGAGGGAACCTAGTGTTAAAACACTGCGTTCCCCACTTTTCACTAAATTTTTGGAGCGAAATTCAACGCCTGGTATTAGGGTTGGTGCCAGAGCGAAGAAATAAAAAATATAAATAAATAATAATTAATTCCTTCCAGTGGGTAACGAATCCACAACCGTCGCGTTACAGTCTCAACCTGCTACCTCTGCACCACGTAAATTTTAATATATTTAAAGACAAATCGATAAAATCAGCAGAAAGGGCGTGTCACTTTAAACCTTCTAGGTTATAGGTCTAGGTTGTTGCATAAATAAACTTATGTCAATTGTTTAATTAATAGCACTGTTGTAACTAATATTACAAATAGAATGGGATTTAATTAGATATCTATCAGAAGAAATATCAACAGTGAATAGCGTTTGATATTATTCATTAAATAATTAAAAAATATATATTTTATTAAAGTTTCACGCTTTATCCCGCCTATAGTAAAGAGTATTGCGTGTTGAGATGCAGAAATTTCGCGCTTTGTCTTATCAAAGTGGGGGTGAAAGTGATTCATGTCTCCGAATGGAAATCAAACTTACAATTATCGCGATTATAGTCATACGCTGTGCTGATGTGCCAAGATAGACTCGCCCGTTTTTTTTATTAAATAATTTAAAAAATTAGCCGAAGTTAAGACACTTTGTTCTCTACTTTTCCCTCTACTTGTTATCGAACAATAGAAATAAAATGGCTGTCTCATTCTCCCTTACCATATCAACTCATATTTCTCCGTCCCCATAATTTTCACAAAAAAGATTCATAATATTTCAACGTACAACTAAATATGGAACAAATAATAAACATAGCCTATTAACCTGACACAATTTTCTCCGTTTTATTGCTATGTATTTATTTAACATAAATCCACTTGTATGCAAATGAGCTACCATCAATCATGAATAATAATCACAATTAGAATAATTTATTCAATTACTTTCAAGTGCGTACGTATAATATACGAGTATGAGACTATAGAATATATAAGGTTGATCTGAATCGATTCGTCACGCTTTTGTTTTTATTTAAATATCGATTCATTAATATTCATCCGTCGATTGTAATTAATTCAATAATCGGAATAGCTTCCGTATCGAGATAATATTTCAATATTTTCAACACTTTATCATTTTTTTAGTATATAATTTAAGTTTTTCATACTAGCAGCGTCCTTAAAAGGCTTAAAATATAGATATAGAGGCGTATAGACAGACAGACAAACGGACAATAGTAATCCTATAAGGATTCTGTTTTTTTTATTTTGAGGTAAGGAATCCTAACAAGAATGTGGACTAAAAATGCGTTTAAAAATATCTCCTACTTTAGAGTTAATAAATACGTTCCAAATTAAGATATATACATAGCGGGAATCGAACCCACAACCTATCTCGAGTGCCCCTGCACTACCTCTATCTGGAGTGATCTAGAATACCTTTATTATAATAATATTCTCAACATACCTATTTCAAAAATAGATAACAATCAACTAAACGCTGGTCCGCTGTCAGGGGCACTAAATACACAAATCACGTGTATTTTGTCACGTGCAGTGTACAAAACAATGACACTTTAGTCGTTTGATGATAGTAGCGTTTATCTTTATCTTTATTTTTAACTTTTATTATCTTTTTATTTTGAAATGTCTTATAATTTAAATTAAGAACATTTTTAATACTCACATTTCATTCTTTATACTCTTAAATAATTCTATGCATCTATAATTATTTTCATACAAATACTGTTTAGAAGAATAAGAACATTTAACTACGTAGACGTATATAGTATCTACTAGAAAGGACCAGGTGGTTTTCCGTGCCCACTCCAGAAGTCTTCTGTCCAACCCACAAATTTTACCGACACTAAACTTAAAAGAAAAAACGGGAAAATATCTCTCCAACACCAAAGAAAAAGAAAACAATATCTTTCAAAGTAAAACGTACACGTGAATTTCACGAATGCTGTGAATGCATTTATTCGCAACTTACGTTACACTTAATGAAGCGAAGGAATCGATTATATTCGTTCAATCAGCCACGCACGCACGTCATATTGTGGTAGCGGGTTTGATTACACCTAATTGGATCTATAAAGTAATAAGTATTAAGAAAAAAGTATTATATTGCATTTATCATTTCAGTAATAAAATATGGGGATGAAAGTGCCCAGTGCGAGTTAAGTGGCGGAATTAAAAGCCTCGCTCGGCCCCCCAGAACGAGAAAATTTCATATACCGTATTTGATATAATATAACATGTACTATGCAGGAGAAGTCTTGGTTAAGACACTATTCACCTCTTCCTTCCGCCAAAACTTGCTAAATTCGTTTGTTGGTTTTCATATGAAATAACAAACATTGGTAACCTTTTCTTCAGGAAGACACTTAAACGATGAAATTTATTAAACAACTGTACAAAAACTATATACACACTTCATTAGCATTTTCTAAAAACTAATTTCGTATAAATGATGACCTATGCGTATACATGTCATCTATGTATCTCTATCAATAGAAACATAAACGATGTTTACGTAAACATTCCGCTTGCCAAATTATAGTTGAGTTGAAACTAAACAAAACATAACAACTCATTTTGATTCTTATGTTTGGCAAATGTTCTAGAAGTGTTGCTGTGAATGATATATTGGAGTTTTAAGTATGAATAATAATAAAAATTTAAATTTAGTGTTTTAAAAATTTTATGTTAGATAATCTGGGCAGTGGGAGTGTCTAGGGATTCTTTCCAGTGGTCTATATGGTTAAATCATAAGGTGGAACAAAATTTAACTAATATTCATACAGTTGTGCGTGAACTTCTTGACAGTACAAATTCTGGTGTACCAGATTATTGGGGTTAGCATTATTGGGGTTAGCACCCTCATTGTAGGAATGGGCTGGCCTATGCACTTTTTACTTGTATAATAGCATCTACATTACGAATGGTAATGAGTTCCTTTAGTGTTACTCTAGTCTGGTCTAGTTAGACTGCTCGCTAATATTAGAATACATATTGAAATAAACCGGAAATGTGCAATATTACGATATTACAAAACCGTACTTAGAATACCGTAGAATATTTCAGTGGTAAAATACTTTAGTATCTCAATTGATTTTCTTATACAATATATAGAAAACAAACCACCATATCATATCATATTTTATTAATTTATTTAGATACGAGAAAGTGCGCATCTTGTGATAACAAGTCAATATCAGAATTTTCAACAACATTCATAAAGTATTCAAAAACAGAATAAAAATTAGTTAACTTTAACCGGATTTACTTTGAGAATAAAGATCACCGTTAAAAAATACTTAACACACGTTTTGACTAGAAACCGCTCCCAAGAAGTGCGAATTGATTTACTAAACAGGTTTTAAATAACAATTATACAATATAAATAGATGGTATTTAAAATCAAATTATACAATTACTAGTCGACCCGGACGCGGCTACGCCTGCTTGAACTATAAGAATATTTATTAAATATTATATAATATATTTATTTTTATAAGGATGAATATCAAAATATAAGTTCATTTTGGGTGACGTTTTCTTAAAACAACAAAGAAACTTTGCAAACCGGTGCTTAGCAACNTTAGTGTTTCCAAATTTTATATTAGATAATCTAGGCAGTGGGAGTGCCGAGAGATATTTTCCAGTGATTTATATGCTTAAAGTATAAGATGGCACAAAATTTAACTAATATTCATACAGTTGTGCGTGAACTTCTTGACAGTAAAAATTCTGGGGTACCAGATTATTGGGGTTAGCACGGACCCTCTCATTGTAGGCATGGGCTGGCCTATGAATTTTTTACTTGTATAATAGCACCTACATTACGAATGGTAATGAGTTCCTTTAGTGTTACTCTAGTCTGGTCTAGTTAGACTGCTCGCTAATATTAGAATATTGAAATAAACCGGAAATGTGCAATATTTCGATATTACAAAACCGTACTAGAATATTTCAGTGGTAAAATACTTTAGTATCTCAATTGATTTTCTTATACAATATATAGAAAACAAACCAGCATATATCATATTTATTAATTTATTAAGATTTTAGAAAGACCATACCCTTTTATTACAAGTCAATATCAAAATTGTCAACAACATTCATAAAGTATTCAAAAACAAAATAAAAATTAAAAATTAATTAACTTTAACCGGATCTACTTCGAGAATAAAGATCACCGTTAAAAAATACTTTAACCACATGTTTTAACTAGAAACCGCTCCAAAGAAATTCAAATTGATTTACTAAACAGGTTTTATAGAACAATTATACAATATAAATAGATGGTATTTAAAATGATGTAGATTTATATTATGTAATAGTAGACGTAACTTGGCGTATTAAATATAATGACGTCGGCTAAAAAGTGGTCACGTACTAAAAAAGCTGTTGAGGATCTCTTTACCTAGTTTCTTTAGAACGTTTAAGTTTAGTATTATGATTTTATGATGTTTTTCTCATTATAAATACATTTTATTTAATTTCACGTAGCAGGGTAGGCAAATGGTACTTGGGAACCTAATGTAAAGACACTCCGTTCCCATTATGATGTTTCCGTTCCCCAGTTTCCGGCAAATTCTGGAGGAATTTCCAGTTGAGTGGCAGAACTCAACGCTGCGCTTTACCTTTTTATTGGAACCTATAATCTGTCTCGTTTACAATCGAACGCTTGCGGCCCTGCGCCACGACTGGCCGCTTAATAAATATATAATCAGTAGTAATTAGTAATTATGTTAAAACTATATTTTTTTTAGCTTTACATTACCACATATAGCAGGAAAGGCAGAATGTAATGTTCACACAAGGCATACTCCGTTTCCCAAGTAATAAAAATAATTAATTTCCCTGAATGGGAATCGAATCCACAACCGTCGCGCATACAATCAGATGCTGCCCCAATACACCACGACACACGACAGCCTATTAAGACAATAATATTTTTCATACAAAAAGCTTCATCTTGCTATCACCAGGCTATTCTCGATACGACGATCGTGGATAGGCTGGCTACGGACGTAATTTCTTCATATAGTATTACATATTAAAATGCATTACAATTTATATATGCGCAACAGGTTTATACTGCAATAGGTTGTTTGTCTTACATCATATGGCTGTTGCGAGGACAGTACTAATTATCATCACGTTTAGGGGAGTAAAGGACCCACTGATGGGCATAGGAACTGATAAGTGACACGTGGAATGAATTTTCTTTGTTTAGTTTTTTAAGAATCTTTCAGATTTTGTGGCATATGTATTCTATTCATTTAAAGATATTATGTGATGGGTGTCGAAACCCAACACCGACGTGTCGTTTCTGGTAGCGACTATTCAACACGCAACGCCTCTAGAATTCGGTGGAAAATGAGGAACGGAAGGGTAGGAAGGGAAGGAACTTAATAGGGACGAAGTGTCTTAACACTAGGTTCTCACTGCTATGATCAGGATATAGTGAAGCTTAAAAACTCATAATAACTAAAGAATTTATAATTTTAAACTCGGCCATTTTGACAGTCTCTAGCTAAATATTATATAAATATCGATGTAATTGAATACTTATCATATAAATGATAAAGTCAACCGATTTTTCGAATCGAAGATAAATAGTGGTCGAGCAGGAAATACTTTACGCTGAATCATCGATACATATAAGGTGTTTATAATAAATCATTAACTTTACTTAACAATTAAGTCTATTAAAGGTACGATGTTTATTCCTTTTTTGGTTCCTCCCAATAACATTTACCAGCGATGGGACATTTTTTTCAATTATATTGACTTTCCTTTTCCATATTAGAAAAAAAAGATCAATGTCTGATAACAAGACTGAGAAAGCATTTTTTTTAAAAAGAAGACAATCGACTACACGAAACCGTTCGGGCCACCTTATGGTGACCAGCGCCACTTTGACCACCACAAAACAGCAAACACAGTAAATATCCAGCCGAACCAGATTCGAATCCAAAAATGTCTTAAGAAAACTAACCTAGAAATCTCATTCAATCCATTTCCCCATTATTCATATACATAAAAACAGACATTGAGACATCGCCGGCAAGGACAAAACGAACAATATGAATTTCAGACCACGTGCCGACCTCCTATAGCCTATAGGATGGAACACGGAAGGAAGTATAACATCCGAGGAAGTGTTTAGGCAATCGCCTTATCGTCATTAATGTAAAGAGGAAGTACGAGGACCGAGAGGCAAACAGTTTCGTAAACTATATAAGAATATATTAATTGATGTTAACTTTTGTTTTTAATTTTAAAACAATCATTTGTGCATTTTAATGTAAAATAATATTAATAAGCACATTTATTTGTAGCATTATTAGAAATATTCATATTGTTAGCCTATCGTTACGCTGTGGGACGTCTGTCTGTAAACTATAGGTTTTATTTCGTTCCCACTCTTCTACATCTTAGCAGAGCAAGAAGCGCGCTGTTGAGTCTCGTCACTTAAATGTCTAAACATTAGATTCTCTCCATCTACTTTACTAAATGCGGGATACAGCGTGAAACTAAAAAAAAATGTACATATCTTATATAGTTAATTAATTATAAAAACCGACCCAATCGAACCTAACTCCACAAATCCTATCCTTAGTCTTGATATGAACACAACACCCGAAAACTAGTTTCTCAGGTTTCCTCATCAACTACGATCTACGTCATCAGTTACCATAAAAAAAAATCGAAAAATAATACTTAAAATACAAGTAAGTAATATCAACCAATTAACCATACCCGTTGTTTAATTACGTACGTCTATTTGACGTAATCATATCGAACGAGAAGTAATCAATAAAGAGAGATACGAGTGACGTGATTCATCGTGCCGACAGTTCAAGGTTCTAAAAATTATTGCCAACAAACTAGGTAGCAAGATCATTGAGTCTCAACACTGAACTGTCAACGACCCCCGGCCATTGTGTTCTACTAATAATTGGATTTATCTATATTTATAAAATTGCCGCATTTCTATATTTATTATGTTTTCCGTAATAAATAATAGGGAAATGGTTGAGAAATAAAGAGTAAATCTATATTTTAATTCTTGCCTTTAAATAGTTGAATTTGCTGTAGAAGTTATATTTAACAGATATTTTGTTATAAATAAACCAGGAAGAAAGAAAATAAAGAAAAAGTTCATGGACTAAAAAACTATCGAAACGTAATAGCTCCATTTCGTTGCTAACTTTTTATCGATAATACCGTTATTACAGTGGCACTTTGTAATATTTCGATCTGGTTCGCTGTTCGCTGTCGAATTCCGCCACTCAACAGGCAATGTCTCCAGGGTTCCGCGAAAAGTGGGAAACGGAAGTGTCTTAACAATAGGTTCCCACGTAACCTCTACCTACACTGCGTGAAACTTAAAAAAAAAACAAATGTAAAAAGGTATGAATAATACCTACAAAAAAAATATTTTAAAATAAAAACCACTGATTAATTCTTTATTCGGATAAAATATTTAAAAAAATAATAATATAACAATAAGGTGAAAAGAGCACATAATTTAAAATTACCATATAATTATATATACATTATGAACAAGAGCAAACGTGTTGTTGAACTAATTTAAAATTATAATCAAAATACCTACGATGTTTCATCATTCTTTGTTGCTTTGCGAAGAAAATGAGTGTTTTAAAAAAACATAATTTNGTAATACCTACAAAAAAAAATATTTTAAAATAAACTGACTAATTCTTTATTCGAATAAAATATTAAAAAAAAATAATAATATAACAATAAGGTGAAAAGAGCACATAATTTAAAATTATCATATAATTGTATATACATTATGAACAAGAGCAAACGTGTTGTTGAACTAATTTAAAATTATAATCAAAATACCTACGATGTTTCATCATTCTTTGTTGCTTTGCGAAGAAAATGAATGTTTTAAAAAAACATAATTTTTAAAATTAATTCAGTTATTTCAATATCAAGTATTATATTCAAATAAGGTAGTAAATTAATTACTGCCCCGCTATAAGAAAGGGTTTGAGGGCACAATTTACTTTTAATTAACATTACTGCGTAAATTCTCCACAGCGCTCGGTGTGCACGCTAAGGTTATTGCCATCATATAAAAAAAAATATAAAACTACAACTTTGTGAAAAGCCGTGTTTTTAAAATTTTTCAATAATTGCTTTGAGTTTTTGAAATAATTAATTATCACTCTCAAAATTAGGCGGAAAGTGACGACCGGATTGTCTTAACGCTAGATTCCCCGTGCTGCTGCTGTGCTGCCAGTAAGTTTACTGAGTGAGGGATACAACGTGAAGTTGATTTTATCATTCTCAAATTGCTATATTTTTTAATATACCTAAATAAATACAAACTACCTTCGGAATCAGGGAACTATCAACCGGGATTTATACTAACTAACATTTCATTAACAAAAATAATGTCTTAAAAATTAATTAAAAAAAAACAAATTGATATTTTGCAAATGGACAATCGTAGTATTAATACAAAATAAAAAATATAAGAACGAGAAAAAAGAGAAGAAAATTACTTGTTGTCAAGGGACTTAATTGTATTTAAAAGTCATCACGAACTGTTGAATATTCATCGATTAAATATGGAGGGTTATGGCTCTATTAATATAATACAGCTTCGTTGCTCTACTTAAACAATACAGAATTTTAGTATGTATGTATACTATACTATATAATAGATAAAGCGTGAAGCTAAACAGGAAAAAAAATAGAAATATATATAAATTATGAAAAACAGTCTCACAAGGATTGTGTTCTAGCTCTAACCAAGATTTGTATTTTCCATACAAAATAATCGCTCAATTAGACGGTAATTTAACATCAATTTTCTATAACTTATGGAAATAATACCACATCATTATTTTACAGATAATATAATATATTGCTACATTGTACATGACTAAACAAACTGTAGAGTAGTTTGCCATAAAGATTTACTTGCTTTTTTTCCAGCTTCACGCTGAATATGGCACACAGCAGGGTAGGCAGAGGGAACCTAGTGTTAAAACACTCTACTTCTCCACTTTTCATTGAGTTCCAGAACTCAACGCCGCAATTTGCCTTGTTACCAGAGCGAAGAAATGAAAATATAATAAACAATAATTAATTTCCTCGAGTGGGAATCGAATCTACAACCGTCGCATTTACAGTCACACGCTTGTGCCAGTGCGTTACTTTANTTTTATCATTCTCAAATTGCAATTTTTTTAATATACCTAAAATAAATACAAACTACCTTCGGAATCCGGGAATTTTATTAACAAAAAATAATGTCTCATAAATAAATAAAAAAAATCAAATTGATATTTTGCAAATGGACTATCGTACTATTATTACAAAGAAAAAAATATAAGAACGAGAAGAAAGAGAAAAAAATTACTTGTTGTCAAGGGACTTAATTGTATTTAAAAGTCATCACGGACTGTTAAATATTTATCGATTAAATATGGAGGGTTACGGCTCTATTAATATAATAGAGCTTCGTTGCTCTCCTTAAACATTACAGAATTTTAGTATGTATGTATACTATACTATTCTAAATAAATAATACGAGGCGTATGATGAACGCAAAAACCGTACCCTCTCTGGCTATCCCTCTAGGGATAAAGCGTGAAGCTAAACAGGAAAAAAGATAGATAAAAGTATTTTCAAATATGGTTTTAAGTAAACACTTAACAAGTAAATGTAATATTGAACAAGAAACTAAAAATTTCATAAAGTAAAAACTATTTAAAATACATACCTACCTACATAAATTATGAAAAACAGTCTCACAAGGATTGTGTTCTAGCTCTAACCAAGATTTGTATTTTCCATACAAAATAATCGCTCAATTAGACGGTAATTTACCATCAATTTTCTATAACTTATGGAAATAATACATCATTATTTTACAGATAATATATATTGCTACATTGTACATGACTAAACAAACTGTAGAGTAGTTTGCCATAAAGATTTACTTGCTTCTTTTTTTCCAGCTTCACGCTGTATATGGCACACAGTAGGGTAGGCAGAGGGAACCTAGTGTTAAAACACTCCGTTCTCCACTTTTCGTTGAGTTACGGAACTCAACGCCGCGCTTTGCCTTGTTACCAGAGCGAAGAAATGAAAATATAATAAACAAACAATAATTAATTTCCTCGAGTTGGAATCGAATCCACAACCGTCGCATTTACAGTCACACGCTTGTGCCAGTGCGTTACTTTATTTTTCAATACGAAAATATACAAATGATCAAATTGGGAATCGAAGCCCCGAAATTCGTTCTAGCTAACCACTGCCTCTAAACCACTATAGATAAAATACTATTTACAATACCATAAAAAATGTTCAAAACATAAGTATAATTTAAAAAATAAAAAATTCTATCTATATAAAATTAACCGTTACACAATTATTCGGTGTCACGCTTTATCGATGACCTGCAACGGAACGGCGAATGAAATTTAAAAATAAGTAAGAGCAATGTTGAAAGTTGAAATAACATTAGATCACTTGAGCGTTTAAATATCTACACGAACAAAAACATTAATATCATAATATATAAGTATAAAGATTCACCCTGTATCACGCATATCGCAGGGTAGGGGTAGGGAACCTGGGAACATAATGTTAATACACTCCATTCACATTCAGACACTTCCGTTACCCGCTTTCCGCCGAAAGCGTGAAGCAAGATTGCGTGAGCAAGAAAATAAAAATACTGAAAATTTCACTTCCTCAAATGGAAATCAAACCCACAACCTGTCAAATTTACATAAGCACAAATGTGCCCCTCAAGTGAAGAAGCGTGAAACGTGAAAGTAATAAAAAAAATAGAAAATTCTTTGAGCAAAGCCAAATCCATACCTATATTATAAATTCGAAAGTAACTCTGTCTGTCTGTCTGTCTGTCTGTCTGTCTGTCTGTCTGTCTTTTACGCAATCAGGGCCAAACCGCTAATTTAATTGTGATAAAATACTCATATAGAGATACTTGAGGGTCTCGGGATGAACATAGGATACTTTTTTTTCTCATATTTGTAATATTTTCGATATATACCAATATATTAAAATACTTATTAATTTGACATGCAATTTATTCCGCCATTTTAATAACAACCACATGCGACCGTTGCTAAGCAACGGCTTGCAAAGTTTGTTGTTAGAAAACGTCACCCAAAATGAGCTTGCTTAACCCATCTCTCTATTGAAAACTGAAAATAATTTAATAAATATATTTAATAAATATATTTAATAAATATTCGTAACGTTCAAGCGGGCGTAGCCGCGTCCGGGGCCACTAGTATTATATATATTTGCTAACATTGCTTCGTTACAAATCAACTCCTAGTACCCACCTACGTCGACATTTAACCTACCTACTTTCACAACAGTGTTCCGTGAAACTTGGCTGGCATTAACAAATTCAATAATAATAAAATGAGATTGTGGGAAAGCTGCTACAAAATAATTTAGGCTTTAATAAATTTCAACGATGTAATGGCACAAATTTGAGTCGCCTAATTGCACCCTAGATATAAACCTGGATCATTTTTTAACAATTTTTAAAGTGTTATTCTACAATTAGTAAAAAATATGAAAAATACTTTTTTAAAAAAATGTATAAAAAAAACTAACGTAGCGGGATTAAAACCCCCACACTTCTTGGAAACTATCCAAGGACTCTTTACGATTAAAACTTTATATATTAAAAAAAAACATATCTCACGATTTTTTTATATTCACAATATAGGGTACCGGAAGTGATCACTTATTTTTAATTATTTGACGCTATAGCAAGCGAGGCGAGTACCGAGCGAGTTAAAAATGAATATTTAAAAGTTGCATAAATATAATTATATTACAAAGTATACATTTTATATTTTTAAAGTACTTACATATAAGATTAAATATAAGAAACAGACATAGCGACAGCAAAACTGCAATCCAAAAAACATATGTAGAAAAACCAATATTATCTTAATGAAAATTAATGAAGTGTAAATCTACATTAAAACGACATATTAAAAATCATTTTTGCTCATATTCTATTTTAACCTAGACCGTGTAAATACACGTGAGGATATTTCAATGTAGTCATAAATAAGAAAACGTCAGTTTTTCCTCATTTATATATATATAAACAACTTTAACTATTGACATTAAAATAAATATTTATTTGTCTCTATTATATATATATAGTCGTATCCTCTTATTAAAATGAATAAAACATTCATTTATTAATATTTCGTAAGAACCTTGATTAAATGAAAAACCTTGAACCTTGATGAAAATTCGAAGTCAGAATTTTTAAAGGTTTTTTTCTGTTACCTATCGTTGTCACATACGTACCAGCGTCTCCCATAGCACAGTAAGTAGGGGGAACCTAATTTTAAGACAGTTCCTTACACTTTTCATCCAATTTTTGAGACATTGCGTATTGAGGAAAATGAAAATCATTAAAATATAACAATTCTCCCGAGTGGAGATCAAACCCACAACCATTATATAATTCTGAGACGGCAGACTAGTTTAAATATGCATATCATGAAGTATACCTACTGTGGCAGTAGACACAGTATATTTTGAAGTAGATTACGAGTCTCAAATAAAACAGAAAAAATGGAGTGTCTTGGCACTAAGTTCTCTCCACGTATCAATGTCATCGTAGTTTATATAAGTGATGCTGGTTAAATACCAGCCAACCCAGTAGATCGAGTGGTGGATGGAGCAATATCGAAAATACTCAATGAAGTTCATGTAAAAAGCATGAGCACCGCCTGAAAGCAAGTATGATTTATGAAGAGGCTGATGACAATGGACGAGGTGAAAGAGGTCAACAGAGATCGCAGCGTTTGTCGCCCCGTTCTAGATTTTAAAAAAACTAGAGAGAAACTACAAGTTATATTATTTATGGTTTCTTTTTAGTTGACCTAAGGTAATCAATCTCCTATTAAAAAAGGAAGATATTTAAAAATAAATTAAATAATAGGCACCCATTATACTATTAATTATGAGAAGGTCGATCGGACAGCATTGTTTAAACATTATGTCAAATTAAAGTACATGATTGTTTCAAGTATAAAAAGGCATGAAATAAAAAATTAACTTAAAAAAGAATAATTTTACATAAATAAATTCAACATTTAAATATGAGCAGGTCGGTAACTCCTTAGGTGATATTAAATTATAGCTATATATATCTTTTACATTGAAGTACAGAAGATTCGCGAATATAATAAATACCTACCGATTTTGTTTACTCATTACATATAAAAAATAAACAAAAAACGAACAATGGTTTACTGTATTAAATTAATGTAACGTTACCATCAATTACTTACGTCATATTTCGATGATATTATCCTTTGTCGACAATTTATTTTTTGAACGAGAGATATCGTGTAAGTTTTTAAGTGGTAAATTAATAAAAACCTATAAGGCTAGAACCCTATGTTGCTCGCCACTTAGACTCAAAAAAATAAAAAATAAAAAAAAGCTCTATCAGGAAACGAACCCGCAATCATCGCGGTAGCAGACAGAACGGTCAGTCATAGCTATACGATCCAGTCATTATCATCAACGCGATCAGGAAGTGCCACTTACTTCCTTCATGTCATCATATTTCTCTACGTATGACCTGCACATTGCTCACATGCTTGTGTCGTATGTTGAAAACCGTCAAGTTACTCTATATGGCATTGTGATTGACTCTACCTATATGGTATTACAGCTAGAGCAGCCAATTTGTGGAAAATACATGTGCGTATTAAGAAATTATATTTAAGCACATTTTTTTTGTTTACTATCTATTCCATACGTAGCAGAGGGAACTTGGGAACCTATTGGTAAGACATTGTTCCCTTTTAAGTCTTCCTGACATATTCACGAGACATTGCATGTTGAATAGCGAAACTCAACTTTTGTCCAAAAAAAAAATTAAATATTTCATTCTCCCGAGTATGCGTCGAACTCACCACCGTGACTTATACAGTCACGTACCTTTGCCGCTGTGTCATAACAGCCTAAAAATATATTTATTTAATAATATTAATAGTAATATAGATTACACTTTCATTTATTTTTTATTGAAAGAACCATGCCAGAGGAACGTGTCTAGCAAGTTTTAGATGCAGCCTAATTAACTACATAAGACTTAAAAATATATTTCACCTTTTTTCCAACCATTAACCAATAAAATATATTAAAAACATAAAATTAATCAAAATATATTAAAACATCACAAACAAAATGATATCTTATATCAAGTCCACTTTCTATGATAATCTTTTATGTTCAACTTTTCAAAGTTGTTCATCTTTTATGGTCTCCTTTAGGTCATGGGTGTGCGCGACCGCCAACGCTTCCGCGGTCCCACGACCTTCGTAACGGAGTTGATATTGATCTGTACGTAGTCGTCTGCCCACTACGTACAATACGATTTTAAAACTATATCTTTAAAATTACAATAATATTAAATATACTGTGCGTACAAGAAATGATAATATAGAGTCAGTTTAAGCAAAGGCACAATTGATCTGTTAATATTTCTTCATCATTCTAGCTAGCAAAGCTAAGGGGGTTGGCGGGTGGGGCGAGCAAGGGATTGTTATATTAAAGAGAAATATTTCACCTTGAATAGTATACGAACCTGCGAATACGATAGCACTATTTTATTATTTAACTACGATAATCATTAAAAATATATATAGTCATGAAAATTATTAAAAATCATCATAAATAAACTCGTCCTTTGTAATAAATATTACGTTGCCTATATAGGCTTCACGTCTATAAACATGGTGCGACCTTCACTGAAATTATTAAACGGCGATTAGGCACAAAGTAAAATATGTTTACGTAAGCGAGCCTTTCAATAAATATTTCAATATGTAAATGTATTAACATGGACAATCAAGAAATTATATTCCATTATATTTGATGTTCTAATAGTACATAATTCTTTTTTATAACCTCGCAAATTTTTAATTATGCAATATAAATGTAGGTAGATCAAGATTACGGCTAAATTAATAAGCAGTCAGCTCTCTTTACGTGCTCGGAGGCTGAACTAAATTCGCAATTTCTCTAGCCAGAACAAAAACAATTACGTACATATAATAATTTGTAATTGTAAAAATTTCCCCGAATGTCTTCATCGTATTTATTTAAACTCCACAACAATGCACTATAATAACTTTAATTTTAATAATAATTTCTTAATAATCATCCAGCACTCATAAAAGCGCATACAGCGTGATTTATTAGGTATATGTCACGTCTAGTTAATTATCATATTACAATACAAGTATAAAAACATCTGGATCTAAAGAGTGATAACTCAAAAATATCATATTTATGAGTATATTTGTTCCTTCTACATCTATCAACTTAGAAAGAAACCTAGAAAACAGGCTGAAAATAACCTTGACTGGGAGAGGTTAAATGACACTGTGGCAAATATAAAAATGGCATACTCGTAAGTGTGCCATTTTTGATGATCAAGTAACCCCTTCTGCCCCTACGAGGCGCAGATATTTAGAAATACAGCAAAACCAACAAAAAAAAATATCAATTTATGACCCCAAAAATGCACGACACTTAATTCTTACAATATATTTCTTTTAGCTGACGAAAAAAAACTACAGAAAAAAACTGTTTTTGATACTCCTAAAAAAAGGTGTTTTTTCGAGTTAGCCCTGTTGGCTGTAAGCCTCTATCTGCAATATAGTTTATTACAATACCGTCCACTTAAAACCGAATGCTGGCGCCATCTACTTACCTGTAACAAACAATATCAGCATTAGCCTTCAAACGTCATAAAATTCACATAAAATATATCATATTGTAAATATATGTTATTGTTAGTTTTTTTTTAGTTATAATAATGAATATTAGAATTAATGTTTAGTAAATGTTTAATTATATGTTTATAAGTATAAAAGATTATCATATCATTAAGTCTTTCCCATTGAAATATTAAAATAGAGAGGTAGGGGGAGATCTCGGTTGAATACACTATTAAAGATTCTGGAGGAAAGTCACGTAAAAAGCATGAGGACGTAAAGCATTTAACTGTGGCACTCAACTAGGAACACCTCGAGATTTCGGCGAAAATTTCCCACTTCCGCCGGATTCTACTAATAGGAACAGAGTGTCTTAATAGTAGATCCCCAGTTTTCGTCTGCCTGTTGGTCTATATAAAATATGTATATTTGTTGTTTCAACAACAAAAACAAATATGAAATATATTCACAAAACCTATAACAACAAGAAAGATATCGATTTCGCCAAGGGCATCAACGAAATTGAACCAATTACGATAATAGGTAATCTACACAAAGCATCGAACATGCGATAGCGCTAAACCGTATCACTAAAGCACTAATATACCTATCTACATATACCTGTGTGGGCTGTGGAAATATTTTTTTTTACAAATAAAATTCATCAACTTTAATGTAACAACTAATGAGCGTTCAAATAAATAAAATATAAATAAATAAATAAAAGGAAGTAATAAAGTAGCAAAGACAATGTTTTATGTTTTCGTTTATTTATTATTCCAATTAAGACATAATGATGAAATACGTATAGATACTGCGTGATACACAAAGACAATTAAAAAACACGGTTGTGACAATTTCGTACTTTACTCAGATAAAAAGTTATTACTTTTATTATTACAACGCAATTATTTATTTGTCTTAAGGGGAGAAGAATTCGGCGAACCCACTTCAGAGGCATTAACGACGCATAATGGAGGTGTTTTAATAGGAACGGAGTGTCACCACTAGGTTCCCAGGGTTCCTCTGCCTACACTTCTATGTGCAGGGTAAAAATAACAACAAAAATTGAATATACTCACAAAACCTATACAAGAAAGATATCGATTCCACCAAGGGCATCATCGGAATTGTACCCCAATTACGATAATAGGTACCGCAAAACCGTAACACTAAAGTACTAACTATCTATCCCTATGAGTCATGTAATTTTTTTTCCAAAACAATTATCATTTATCAACTTTACTAGCGTATATACTTTTTCCGGAACTCGCTCATCTTAGTTTCCATGAGGCGTGGGTTCTAATTCCTGTTGCTCTACATTAAAATTCTAATACCACACCATACCAAAAAAAATGTAAGAATAGCTTTTAATAACATCGCATGGGTATTACATATTAATTTAAGCACCGTTGATTTTTTATCTAAAACAATTGCACTTTTTGTAACTTCATGCTGTATCCCGTACATAGCAGGGTGGGCAATGGGAACCTGGGGACTTAGTGTTAAGACATTCCGTTCTCATTGAGACACTTGCATTCCCCCATGTCGAATTCTAGAGGCATTGCATGTTGATTGGTAGAACATAACGCCACACTTTGCCTCGCTACCAGAGCGAGGGAATTAAAATATTTAATTTCTTCGAGTGAGAATAGAACCCACAACTAATCGCATTTACGGTCGTACACGTGTGCCCCTCCGCCACGACTGGCCTCTGATAATTGTGCTAATAAAACTGTATCGAAACTAGTTTTCACAATATGTAGGTATGATTCATTTTAAAATTTCATATTAATATTATTAAAAAAAAACACATCGCAACGACAAAACTGGATTATTACCGGTCACAATACTAGTTACGAACAACCAGAACATTAATTAAATGGCAGAAGTCCTATAGCAAGTTTTTCTGTCAACAATTTGAGAGAAAAGGACAACTAGTTTTTAAATAAATTAAAATTAAATTGACGATCAAGTAATAACTTGATCGATTATTAAATGCTTAATTTACTTAAGCCTAATTTAAAAAGTTAGTAATGTAAGTTTAATATTAAGATGCGTATTTATCTTTTAGAGAAGTTTACCTTTCTGAGCTTTGAGAGCGATCTTGAGGTGCCGTTTAGATTCAAACAATATAATTTGTGAATGATAACGGCATCTCAAGGTCGATCTAAGAGTTCAGAGCAGTTGATAATTATGTGTCTAAATGTTCTTTGGGTGATTAGTTAAGCAAAGAAAAAAGGACAGAATGATGGTCCAATATTTTCTTTTACCTGCCGTACCATACGTGAAAAACTATAAAATATAAAAATCTACAGTATTTGCAGATTGGTGTAGTGATAAAGTTTTCCTTCTCCACTTTCTCTCTACGCATGTATGTATACTTTCCACACAGTCGCATTATATACAATCACATACGGGGGAACCCCTATATTGAACAAATAAATATTCATTATTCAAACGTAGGTATTTTAATTGAATAAAATCACGATTTCAGTACTATTTGTACGTTTTAAATGCCAAAAGGTCTAAACTAAATAATCGAAATGAAATGAGGAAAATATTTCTGTATAAAGCGTAATTTCATAACACGAAACCGGCGTGCACCTGTGATACGAACTATATTAATAGAAGAGTTCTATATAAATGCAGTAGGTACATCGCTATATTTATAGAGATGACTGGTATATATGGATATGACATACTGTTTTATACTTTTGCCTCTAGTATTAGAACCCTCCCTTTCTCACTTTCCGTCGAATTCAAAAGGCATTACGTTTTGAATGGCAGAACTCAACGCCGCGACACTGAAAATATTTCATTTCTTCAAGTGGGAATCGGATCCAGAACTTGATGCGATTACAGTCACACGTTTGTGCCTCTTCGCCACGACTGGCCTCAATATTTAGATCAAAATAGTTTTCTTGTAATCTGTTAACAATATCTCAAACTTTTAAACTAGGCTTATGAACAATGTCCCACATTCGATATTATACGGGATAAAAAAGGGAAATTTCAAATAATTTTTACCAAAACCAAAAGTGCACCTATTATTATTAATATAGACACGTGTATTAAAATATGTAATTAAGAGTCATACATTTATTTCGACTTATTCTTGCCAAAATCATTAATTGTGCTGCCAAGAGGCACTGTAGTGCAGAATTCATTTATTATATTGAATTCGTTCATTTTATTAAATTCGGCGGAGAATGCAGATCAAGTATCTTAATACTAGTTTCCCTCTGCCTACCCTGCAGTGTGCGGGATCCGAGAGAAAAGAAAGAAAGAAGCCATCAGAAGTGTGTTAATGGGAACGGAGTGCCTTACCACTAGGTTTCCAGGTTTCCTCTGCCCACCTTGATTTGTTCGAAATACTACGCGAAGCCTAAACAATAGACATCACCAAAAATGATCAACTTTTCCACTATGAGAAGCACGGTCTGCTCTTCTTGTAATACCTACTTCATGCAAAAAGAAATATACTTCAACTTCATCATCATCATTAATTTACTAATAGCACGGAACTTTCTAGGCACCCGTTATGTAGTCCCAAGGCGACTAGCACGATCGCTAACTAATTAGTGGCATCTACCGTTTTAATTATAATATCGATGTCTACAATTTACTTTCAGATTACTTGTTCTTTTTTTGGTGTCGACACGCATTTTACGTCAATTATTTATTAAGATATAATAAGATAATTCCAGTTTTCACATGAAGCATATTAGAAACTTTAGATTTGTATAACTAGTCCAGATATTTTTTTTAGCGTCACACTGTTTCCCGCACAAAGCAGGTACGACTGAGGGAACCTAGTGTTGAGACACTCCGTTCCCCATTCTCCGCCGACTTCTGATGGCATTGTGTGTGATGAATGGCGGAACTCAACCCCCGAGCCCTCCACATCAGACTCGAATCCACAACCTGTCGCGTTTAATGAAAACATTTTTAGAAAAACAGACAACCTACACAACCATCACAAAGATACTTTCCCAATACGTCTTGAAAGGAACCAACACCATTTATATTAATTTCCATGTTCTAAGCAGAATGCACTCTTTTCCCGCACGACCTCGCTCTAAATACCCATCAGCAGCTATCAAACAGTTCAAGAACGGTCTTGCGAAACATTGTTATGAGAATGTGTTGTTCTTTTTTAAATTTTTCACAGGCGATTAGTATCGCCTCATAACGAACAAAAGCCGTGAGAAAATTAAATAATAAATAATAAAAAAACACTCACGTTTTACAAAAGATATTTAAGAAATATTACAGAATGTGATACGTACGTACATATCATTGTAAACTTGTGAAATATACCTAGCTCGAGTCAAGGTCAAACTAAATTTCAGAGTTGAATAAACTATCGAATTTCGAACTAAACTCGAGCGTCTAGACTGAAAAGTTTTAATTACTCTTAAATCAGCAAAGTTACCTACAGGTAAAGACAGATGAAGAATTATTATAGACAAATACTTCAAAAACAGGGACAGCCCCAGACATCTTGTTTATAAGTACGAATGTATTTAATCAAATTATATATTACACTAGCGGACCCGGACGCGGCTACGCCTGCTTGAAATATAAGAATATAATTTCTATAGAAATATAATTTCAATTTAGATGAAATGCTAAAAGTGACTATTATATTTATTTTCATAAGGATGAATATCAAAATGACGCGGTA
>JAKRZM010000960.1:24951-49537 GCA_036379175.1 Heliconius cydno galanthus
AAACTATATATAAACCTTCTACGAAAAACACTCGACTTAATGGTGAAGACCGCATCAAAATCCGTTGGGTGGTTTAGAAGAAGAAGAGTTAGAAACAACAGACAGACACGAAAAGTGACTTTGTTTTATAAGATATATAGGATAGGATATTTCTTTCTCCACCTATAAAATAAATAAAAAAAAGTCAAATACCTATATCAAAAATATATACTTTGTTTTCAAAAATAAGCTCAGTAGACACATCAAAAGAAAAAAAAGAATATAATACATACTTCAACGAATATCAATCATGAGACCAACTATGAGATCACGCGATCAGCTAACACGTGTGAATATTTTAAATCCGTTTGAGAAAAATCTAGTCAGAGCAAAACAATTTTAATCTGTGGAAATTATTCATTTAAATCACAGCCTCAGTCTTTACACAGCTGAAAGTTATTTAGTTTTTTTAGTTTCACGGCGTACCACACAGATAGCAGGGTACGCAGAGGGAAAATAGTGTTAAGACACTCCATTATTATTTAAATTTAATAAAGATAAAAAATATTATAAATTTAATTGTAAATAAAAAAAAGTATGTACTTATTTATAGATAAAAGTAAAAAAAACGTTTTCTTTTCATCAAGGTATACCTACCAACAGTATAAATATGTCAACGTAAAATCTACCATACACTTCATTAAAACAAGCAGCTTGTTAGCCTCGAGGTATTCCTCATACTTTAAAGAAAAATATAGGAGAAAAATGCTGCAAAAAATGCTAGTAATTACGAGGCCCCATAAAAATAGATCGAGTGGTACTGCGTGAGAGCGAAAATACATGATTCCTATGTAACGTGTGACAACTAGCTATTATATATTGATGATTTGTGTAATGATCGCACGCTAGTATCATTGTTACGTTTATAATAATAATCATTGTCCATTCCAGTCCAGAGGCCAGTCGTGGTGCAGAGGCTAAAGCGTGACTGAACCGATTGGTTGTGGGTTCGATCCCCACTAGAGAAATTAAATATTTATTTAAATTGATATTTCCATTTCTTCGCTCTGGTGTCGAGGCAAAAGCGCGGCGTTGAGTTTCGTGACTCGAAACGCAATGCCTTCAGAGTTCGACGGAAAGTGGGGAACGGAGTGTTTTAACACTAGGCTCCCTCTACCTACCCTGCCGTGTGCGATATACAGCGTCAAGATGATTTAATTCTGTACAAATTCCGATTAAATGTTAAATAGTTATTGTAATGGTTTTAAACGATTCCAATAACTATTTAACATTTAATCTATCAATAGTATTTAAATAACGCACACGCTATTTCAACAGAGCGGCACAGTAACTAACGGTCGGCGAGTCGTGGCCGCTTTGAAGTTAGATTTTTTGGAAATTTTATGCATTTTTCACTAAAAATAACTAAGGAAGAAAATAATCAAAAATAAGAAAAATTTTAAAACCAAATCTGCGTTACCCATCTACAGCTTAACCTATCTTCAGGGCAGTCACAACTCGTTAACCGTACTGTATAATTGTAATCGCTCTAAGGTATACTCTTCGCGCGTGCGATCTGAAGCGTACATTAAGCTTGGTTTCCACCGCGAAAGAAAAAAGAGAGAATACTGCTCAGGCGAAACGGACTTTTAAATAAAATAGGTTTCCGCAGTAGGGAAGGAAGCCTAGTGCGAAGACACTTCATTCCCCATTTTCCACTGAATTCTGAAGGCATTGCATGTTGAGTGGCGGAACTAAACGCCGCAGATTGCCGAAGTAATGAAAATGTAAACAGTTATATATTGTGTAATTATTCCGCTTCGCTTCCTAGAATATGAACGAGTTCATTTCAAGTTTTTCTGCTCGCATGGTCCTTTCGGCTTGACTATCTATCTATTCGTGGAATCACGAGTACCTATGCAGTATACTCCTACGAGTTTAACGTACTCCTTAATGGGTCCGCTCCGCTCGCGGTGGAAACTAGTCTTAAGAGTCGCTAAAGTCAATTACACCTTATTCGTATATGAAAATAAGATTCCGTGTGACACGCAAAAACCCGCCATATAATTTAAGTTAATTTTCAAGTCAAACTGACAGCCAATGAGATAATAATAAGATTTAGATAGCCAAGTATAATTACTAACACATTAAAAACATTTCCATCCATCAATCTATATGAAAAGTTTAAAATATACCTATATAATATACGTTTTTTATTTCACGATTCAGATGATGAAAATAAAAATATTATAAGGATTGCGGAAAATATTGTAATGATTAGATTATTATCTAAAAATATGAGCAAAGCTTTCAAGTTTGAATGTATAAATTTTTTCCGATATTTTTTACATTAAGTATTATACAATTATACAATTACACAAAATTCACAAATTAACTGTTAAAATAAGTAACGAAGTTTTCTCTAACGACTCGGTATGTGAAATAATCCAAAGTTTATTACTAAATAGTACTAGTATTAAAAGAAATCCAAAACATACAAAAAAAATTAACGAATAAAAAAAAATCGTGCGTGTTTGCAAAATCATTTTTTATAACACAAAAAAACATGCCAATAGCGCCACGTTTCCGTGGAAAATAATGCGTAGATATCACAAAACGACCAGGAAGTCGACCATGAACACAAATTCAAATGGGTCTCGAGTCTCAATCAACAATTGTTCGCAAAATTTCGTACTGGCATAACGCCAGACAAAAACCTTAGTAAAGTAGGAAATATATGGCAAAAAGCATTCTTCCTTATACGTCGAAGAGGCGTCTGATTCACTTGAGAACAAAGAGATAAACGACAAAACAAAATGTAGAAAAGCGATGAGTCTCGAGAGCGTGGCCTAATTTCGATGCGCACGCGCAGTCGTACTTCCGTGATCATAAGCAGAAACTAAGCACATCTGTGTGTACAATAACAGTTTAAATTAATTGGGTTTGTATATATATTAAGTATATATATTTTATAATTCCCGTATTTAGTAAAGGAAATTTTGAATGAAATATCTCTTTTATCTTTTCGTCCATATTTAAAGTGGCTCAGCTGGCACGGCTAACACATTTTAACGGTAACAAAAACACAACGTTGGCTTTTGTTGCGATTTTTTTTATATCTTGACACGAATATCAGCTAAAAGTAGATTATACATATATTTTTAAAATAACTTGAAAGTTATTTAAACGAGGATAAAAAGGTATTGCTTTGGTGAAAACCTTGAGTGGAAAACGTATACTTAGATAAAGATAAAAAGCAGATTACTATATTATTTAAGCCACATGCAAATATTTTTCTATATTTTAGTATGAAGACGAAAATGCAACTAATAACATATTAAAACTATATATCAATGAAAATGTGATTATAGTTATATAAATGTATAAACAGAATGTTCTACATACGAAACGTTACTTAATCATATTATTAGTTTAACTTATCAATGTTTACATAAATATATGCGACGTATACATATATTTATTGGTATCTTACTTGAGTCTCAAGTATCGTATAAGCTTGTCATGTATTTGCGATATTTAAAATTTACTGCCAACATGCAATTTGCTATAGTCATGCACTTAAATGTGCTACGTTGCTAATTTCACTTTTTTTCAACGACATCCCGTTAGTGCAGTGACAATAAACCCGCACTTGGATCATTAACTGTTGATAGCATGTTCAAGAATGACAAGCATTCATATTATAATAGTTATTATGGATCAAAAGAACACACGCACAGTGATGTGGTTTTACTTTATAATTTTAGAAGATCCAGGCCATATGGCGTTGAATATCGTCACTCAAAATGCAATGCTTCCAGAATTGGATGAAAAGTGGGACACGGAGTGCCTTAACACTAAGTTCTAAACCAATATTAATAGTTATAATAACAAAATGATAATAATGTTATCGGAAACTTACAGATTCCAAATAACGTTACTTCTAGAATATTCAATGTCACAATCTAACGACCTAACGAGAGTGATATATAGTCGTTCAACCAACAAGATCATTTCCGTTTATACTTTCTAGATTTACTTAGTTATTTTTATATTTAAATCTCAATCGAGGATATGTTCAGAATACCCTCACTTTCAGAATTTCCTAATCAATCTGATCATTTCCTAGCTCCTTTCCTTCCTTCCTTAACAAAATATATGCAAAATTTTATAGAGTCAAGGGCAATGCGTTGACACCTTCACACGCTTTTAAATTGAGATACAACCTGTCATAAATTGCTATCCGGTAGCCCAACCTGTGCGTTGCATAATGCAATACGTTTATTTTTTAAAAAGGTATATGAAGAAAAAAAATCCGTATTTTAATTTTATAATGTATGGAATGAACAAAAAAAATTACATCTCAAGAAGATCCACAAAATAGTCGTAGACCACCAGCGTGCGACTGTAACCTCAACAGGTTGTGGGGTTCAATTCCCATTGGAGGAATTGAAATATTTAATACTTTCAATTCCCTAGCTCTAGTAGCGAACCGTTCCGCCACTCAACACGAAATGCCTCCAGAATTCTGCGGAAAGTGCGGAAACAGAAGCGTCTTAATGGGAATACCCTGCTACGTACGGGGTACAGCGTGAAGCTAGAAAATGATATATTTTAAATGTAGAGGTAGAGGGTTCATGAGCTACTTGTAGTTATACAAATCTAATCTATATATATAAAAGGACTTGTCCTCACTGACTGAGGTAAGACGCACGCACAGCCGTAACCGCTGATGGTAGAAACGTGAAATTTTGACAGATGTTTACTTTCGTAATCTGGACATTCACTAAGAAGGGATTTTGAAAAATTTAAACCCTAAAGGGGTGAAATAGGGGTTGGAAGTTTGTATGGAATTTTTTTAAATTAATTTTTATAAAATTTGAAATGTAGATTTTTTAAAAGTATTTAATTGACGTGTTTCATCGTTTTCTAGAATTCTCCCCCTAAGGGTGCAAATAAGGGGTTGAAAATTTGTATATATTTTTTTTAAATCGGTACCAATTTTTATAAAATTTGAAATTCAGACTCTTAAAAATATTTAATTGAACACATGTTTCAATTCTTCCCCTAGGGGTGCAAATAAGGGGTTGAAAGTTTGTATGGAAAAATCTTTAAATCGCCACCGTTTTTTATAAAATTTGAAATTACTCTTAAAGACTCTTAAAAATATTTCATTGAACACATGTTTCGTGCTTTATTCGAATTCACCCCTAAATAAGCAAGCGGAGCTGCGCGCGTCCGCTAGTATTTAATAAAGAAAAACGTATGCATTGACAGTGGTAACGTGCAATAACAACTCTGAAGACAATAGAGCAGTTGCTTCTAATTATATCATTCTCAATCGTTTAAGAGCTCACCTATTAAATATTTGTATATACAATCAATACTACAAGCAACGCAACCGTAGGAGAAACATTAATCTAGTATAAATACATTTTTCTTAGAAAAGAAAAATACTTTTTGGAAAATCCTAAGGTATAAGTAAAAAAACGTTCCATTTTATTAGTAAATTAGTTGTATACAGAGTATTCAATAAATGAATAGATAAATATAATTAAAACTAATAAGAATATAAAAATATTTTTCCTTTTAATTTTCTTATCACTATGAAAGTTGTGCTATCGCAATTTTAAATGCAAAACTAGTTTCGAGGGTCGGAGTAAATTACTAAACACTTGTTTCACAACTTTAGATTTACTTCACAATTTTCAAGTCAGAGTTATTATGTGAAATTGCATTTAGAATTAAGATCCACTCAGAAACATTATTTACGTATAATTAATGTTGATTTGAAAATTTATTACTATATTTAAAAGCCTAGCTATGTAGATAATAAACAAAATATACTTAATTCTAATTTCAAATCTTTATAATAGTTAAAAAAATGATGTAAGTAATATTTACTTCAGCCTATTATAAGAATATTTTCTTATAACAAATATAGACAAACAAACAAAATAATAATTATCTACAAATAATAAAAAATAAAATGTTAAACTATAATTACTTATAATAAAAATATAAGATATACGCCTTCTCTCATGAACTGCATCAATGGCGGCAAGTCGAATTTAATTTTAACGCGACGTTTCGCGAGTAAACTGTACGCGATTGCATCCGCGCACCGGGGATGAGGATGGGACTTATTTTAAGATTAAACGAGAACGATGTAGGGTTGACAGAATTAAATAAATAAATTTAATAAAATGTGCTGATATCATTGTGCTATAATTAACTGAAATTCCGAAGTATAATTCATATCTCTCTAAATGAAACGTCAAATATCTCTAAATAAAGAAGAAAAAAGTGGCAAGTTCAACTGGCACGCTCAGAACGCTCTAAACTAAGAACTGAACTGAACTGAAGAATGAATGCATGTACTACACCGACGTTGAAGAAGAATCAACCGGTAGGTTCATCCATCGGGCAAATCTCTTTTAGAGATTTCTAACAGTCTAACTTTTCGGAAAATCTAAGCAGATTTGACCTGTTAATGATATGTACTCAAAATGATCTGTGAATTATATACTCAAAATATCCTTAAAATGACAATGAAACTTTAAAATTTTAAAATAAAAACAATAAAACAAAAGAAGAGAACAGAGTAGCTACTTACTTTTTACTCTCTAAGAACTAATTAACAATGCACATACTATATTTGACATCATTTGATTACTTTCAATTGATAACTTTATTCAGACCACTCGCAACGGAAATGGTTGCGGTTGCCGATGACACGCCGTACATTTTAGAGATAACCTTTTAAAGGTTAGTGTAATAATTTTTTTTTTGTTAAAAAACAATAACATATCATATGCTGTTCACATCTAGCACATGGGTACATACATTATATTTTGACAATTATATCTTTTGTTTTTAAACGGATTATATCTAAATCAATTTAAAGATACAAAAAGTTCAATGCAAACTTTTTGTATCTTTAAATTGATTTAATTATTATTATCATGATGAGGCAAATCCTATCGCAGGAGCACAAGCATGTGACTGTAAACGCAACAGGTTGTGGTTTCGATTCCCACTCGAGGGAATGAAATAGTTAAAATATCCATTATCTCGCTCAGGTAGCGAGGCAACACGCGGCGTTGCGTTTCCCCACCAACACGCAAATCCTCCAGAATTCAGCGGGAAGTGGAAAACGAGAGGTCTTAATACTAAGTTCTTATTCTTCATTACTTTCATTATAATTATAAAAGTTCTGGTATTTACATATAAAATATGTATATTTTATATGTAAGACAAATATAATTATTAAAAAAATATATCAACATCCATCATTGCTCGGCAACCCTAGCTATACCGTGCTATTACTAACCTGTGCAATTAGAATTAGGGAACGTTCGTCACGTTATATAGCACAGATGTTTCAGTTGCGTTATAAAACGTGGGTGCAAGGATATTTTTATAAAGTTCCTTTTATTTACTATATTGCTATTGTAAGACTTTTATGTTGCCAGATATATTTGATATATACCATTTACATTTACAGCTTATTTTATTAAAATAAAATAAATCAACTTCACGCTGTATCCCGCACACTGCAGGATAGGCAGAGGGAACCTAGTGGTAAGACACTCCGTTCCCCACTTTCTACCGAATGAGAAAAATTTTAAGATCTCACAAATAACCTAATTGTATCACTCAGTTTTCTATTAAGATTTCCAATTATAGAAAATTAAGTACCTAAGTATGTAAAATATTTTAAGATTTAATATTTTTTCATTATATTTTTATAAATGTCACAAAAAATCTTTCAGACAATATAAAAATAATCAGAGCCTACCGAGCCTTTCTTAAGTTCAATAAATGTAACATATGTAGGTATATGTATTTTTATATATATAGAAAGAAAGAAAGCATTGTGTAGTTCAACTAAGAAAATATGTTCTAATTATTCCATATATTACGGTCACAATTAGTACCTACTACTTACATATGTAGCTTTGAACTCAATTGTTTGAATCAACTGAAGAAAATTGTGAATCATCATAAATGTTTCTTAAGTAGTTTATGGACTAAATTAAATGTAACTTTCAAATTGATTCACTACGACTTCCGCCCACATGTCTGCGGCATACAACTAAAAAAAAGAAACCGCAATTCATATAACTATAGACGTTTTTATATAACATTTTTAATTGTCATAAAGAAAAGAAAGAAAATAATATTTTTTTGCATTTTAAATTAAGAATTGAGTTTGCTTTGAGACCAATCAATTATTCTTTTGCACTTTAGTCCGCATAACAGGCTAGGCAGAGAAAATTCTTTCGGTTCTCCACTTTCCGCCCGAATTCAATGCCGCAATGTAAACAAACAAAAGATAACAAAAGCAAACATTTATTATTTTTTAACTAAAAAAATACAAAATTATCAATAGTTTTTTTTTATCACATGAGTAATTAGTAGATACAGAAGTTCTAAGAACCGTAAGAGAATTCTAACAAAAATATAATATCACAAGTGATTTTTTTTATCTATGGATTTTACGCTGCGTTTAATTGTAATGGATTGTGGAAATTTCCCAAAAAAAAAACAAAACAAACGAAATTATAACAGCGTTGCTTGTTGTTTTTTTTAACATNCAATTACCGCAAAATTATCGACACTGTGCGTCGAAACCACGACCATCACGCTGGTTACTGTACCACAATGTCGATCTCGTCTATATACTTACATATATCTAAAGAGCAAAAAGGAAGAGCAAATGATAACTGATTCACGAATTGATTTCTCTCTGAATCTCGCCTACTCACAGGCATATACATACAAATGTAAACAACTCGAATGGGGTCAACGCACCGCCACCTACTTTCTCCCCAGGAGTATTTATTTTTGTTTCAGTATCAGCGGAAACGTTGAATTGGATATATGCGAACCGCGTGTAACTAGTGGTTATGATATTTGCCATGGTCTTTCTTACATAGTCATCATTACCATGGTGGACGAAAAAAAAAGATAGCTTTATGTATGTTTGTTAGCGTACTGGACGTTTTTTTAATCTACAAAACCAATTAACAAAAATTTTATTATTATCTTAACCAATCTATTTAAAGTACCAAGTTAGAAAAAAAATTCTAGCAATGTACAATTNCATCATAAATGTTTCTTAAGTAGTTTATGAACTAAATTAAATGTAACTTTCAAATTGATTCACTACGACTTCCGCCCACATGTCTGCGGCATACAACTAAAAACAAGAAACCGCAATTCATATAACTATAGACGTTTTTATATAACATTTTTAATTGTCATAAAGAAAAGAAAGAAAATATTTTTTTTTTCCATTTTAAATTAAGAATTGAGACCAATCAAATATTCTTTTGCACTTTAGTCTGCATAACAGGCTGAGCAAAGAAAATTCTTTTGGTTCTCCACTTTCCGCCCGAATTCAATGCCGCAATGTAAACAAACAAAAGATAACAAAAGCGAACATTTATTATTTTTTAACAAAAAAAACACACAATTATCAATGGTTTTTTTTATCACATGAGTAATAATTAGTAGATACAGAAGTTCTTAGAACCGTAAGAGAATTCTAACAAAAATATAATATCACAAGTGATTTTTTTTATCTATGGATTTTACGCTGCATTTAATTGTAATGGATTGTGGAAATTTCCCAAAAAAAAAACAAAACAAACGAAATTATAACAGCGTTGCTTGTTGTTTTTTTTAACATCGCGTCCTATTCATCATATACCAGTGGGAAGTTGAGAACCTATTGTTGAGACATTCCGTTCCCCACTTGCCGCAAAATTATCGAGACACTGTGCGTAAAGAAGTGGAACTCAACAACGAGCTTTAACTTTACGTTTACGTTAAGAAAAGAAAAAAATAATTCGCCAGAGCGATAATCGAAGTTACAACCGTCACACTGGTTACTGTATCATTATGTCGATCTCGTCTATACATATATATCTAAAGAGCAAAAAGCAAGAGCAAATGATAACTGATTCACGAATTGATTTCTCTCTGATTCTCGCCTACTCACAGGCATATACATACAAATGTAAACAACTCTAATGGGGTCAACGCACCGCCACCTACTTTCCCCCCAGGAGTATTTATTTTTGTTTCAGTATCAGCGGAAACGTTGAATTGGATATGCGAACCGCGTGCGACTAGTGGTTATGATATTTGCCATGGTCTTTCTTACATAGTCGTCATTACCTGTGGTGGACGAAAAAAAAAGATAGTTTTATATATATTTGTTAGCATACTGGACGTTTTTTAATCTACAAAACCAATTAACAAATTTTTTATTATTATCTTAACCAATCTATTTAAAGTACCAAGTTAGAAAAAAAATTCTAGCAATGTACAATTTGACACAAAAAATAATTAAAAAAATATATACAATTTTATAACCAAACCCAAAGAAAAGCCGAAGTTGGTACTAGTATTATTTAATTAATTTTCATTATCGTAAGTATATGACGTCAAGATTATACATGTATTAAACATTACTGTATCAAATCAATTAATTTATCACATTTTCTTGTAACACACTCTAAAGAAACTAAGTGTAGAATATTCTATTAGAATACATAATTTATTCTTTTTTTTATGGAAAAGGACAATTTATTCACATTTCTTTTTTAGCTTTATTGTGTATCCCACAAATAGCAGAGTATGCAGAGCAAACCTAACGTGAAGACACTCCATTCTGCAAACACTGCAGAACTTATGAGATATTGACAGTAGCGGAACCATGCTTAGTTATCAGGAGAAGGAAATGAAAATATTCATTCTGCTGAGTTAAGTTAAAACTTTACCAACATGGTTATAACAGGCATATGCTGTACCATAGCCCCAAGAGAGCTATGGTACAAAATTACAGTATATTAAAGTATGGTAAAAAATTATCTTGGTAATTTAATATAATTACTATTACCATATTCAAATGATTTATTAGTAAAAGCACAAACAAAGAAAGTATGTTTTATATACAAGATATCAATACACAGTTTTTATCTTAATTATAGTAAATAATAATATTTTATAATAGTATATCTATATAGGTTACATTACAAGCTACAATAATAAAATTGCTATCAAATATGTATCCAGTATAATATATAAACATTTAAATGTAAACAATATTAAAAAAAAAGATCATTTGCTATTGTGGGTTTGATTCTCACTCAGAAGAAGGAATTATTTTAATCTTTTAGACAATACTAAAAAGCAGGAATTTCTTGATCTCATGACTCAGTTGTCTTCACTAAAGGTCAGTGTGACTCATTATCTAAATATTCTCTTATAAGAAGAGAAAGGATTCCACAAATAGAGTTCATAACTATTTAAACAGAACAAAGAAGTTTAGATCGGAGGCCATTGTGGTGATCAGTAGGACATTATTTGACTGTAAAAGCTTTAGTTGTGAGTTCAGTTCTAACTCCGAACAGTAAATTACTATTATTTTCCTACTCTGATAGACAAAGTGAGGATTTGATTTATGCCACATAACATTAGTTATGGTCAATTCAAATTTGAAGTGAGAAGCAGGTAATGGAGTGTGAACTCTACTTTAGGCAGGACTACAGAGTGTGAAGCTAAATAAATTTAGAAGATTGTTGTAAACATATAAAAAGAATATTACTAGTATTTATTTATCTATTGTTGTCCTCTTCTAAAAGAACATATTGTAAACATATGAGAAAATATTTTTTATGTATGCAAAGAATAACAACCAATAAATATAACAATTTTTTATTTCAAACTATGGAGGCAAAAAATTGCATTTAATATACATATGCATTTTAATAATATTTCATATGTGTAAATAAAAAATATAACAGTTTAGTTTATTTTTTTTGGTTCATTGACACTAAGAAGAAAATAAAATTATAAAGAATAATTCGTTCAAATTGATCTAAAGTACCTTTCGTGCAGTATTTTATCAATAGTACATATTGTTTGTACAGCAAAGTTGCACTGATAGTATTAATAATATATTGAAATTGTTACAGTACGTATAGAATAAAAAGACGTTATTGCCAATATTACTTAAAAAATATTAACCGTGGACGTAACTGTTCTCACATCTAATATGTAACGGAAAAACGTAGCTTTTAGAATAGACATAACGGTTTTCAATATTTTCATTCAATACCTTTGTATCTAATACGTTTTATTGTTATGATATTAATTTTCTACTTACTTTTAATCGAGTAAGGCTTCCGTTTCTCGCAGCGAGAAAAATGTGATAAGCGGCTGTTTTGAAATCCATAATGGTTTTCCTTGCGACGTAGAAACTCACAAATGTTGTAAAGCACTTTATGCACAGCACTTTCTTCTCAAAATAATCATTGAAATGCACTATATCACGTATACAACAAAGCAACCAAAATATTATTTCAAAACACTCCGCAATGCACTCGAGCCTTCTAACGAACAGCTGCAGCCGCAGGACAATCACAATCTGCCATTAAGAAAAGACCATAAGCAAAATTTTGGATTGACCATAGACAATCGTTATGACAAATGTCTTTGTTTGCCACATATTAATAATCTGTGATGTAAACTGAATATTATAATATTAAATGTGGTGGTGGTGTGTATAGTATGATCTATATATTTAAATTATTTATTTTCAATAAAGAGAATGGGAGGCTGTTTATAATTAAGATATATTACAATATCTTAACATTTTTTATTATCTTCTAAAGAATACGAGAAATTATAAAACTGATATGTTTTTTGTGTTTTAAGATTTTACTACAATTTATATTTAAATTAATCGACATACAAGTAATTTTAACTGCACATTATTTAATTTATTATATTAAATATAAATTTTATTCCCTTTTTTAAATATTACTTTTGTAACAGATAATGTAAAATGTTTTGTAATTTATTAGTTTTCGAATCTTCGAGCTGTCTCGTTGGGTGAATGAATGATGGATGGATGTAAGTTGACAGGCAACAAAAATTGCGGCGTGGATTTATGGTTAAAAAACTGTGAGATACTAACTGTTGCTTGTTTTATATCGTATTTGTTATACAAAAATTCTCATTAGAGATAATACTGCAGTTTTTGGTCACGTTTAAAGTTGTGTGTGTCAATATTATGACTGATAATTTAAAAGTTTTGAGACAAAGTTTATGCATATCATTGTGTTTAGCGCCTAGCCGCGGGTTTTCCGTGTTAAGTGCATTATAGCGAAGGCTGAGAACTTCATGGAAATGGTGCCGTCAATTTTATTTCATATAAGATCTAAAGAAAACTATATTTTTTCGTGAAAAATAGAATCTTTGTGTAGTTTAGTGACAGGATGTATCCGACGCCGACGCGGCACCCGGCGGCTGCAGTTAGGGTTTGTATTATTTTTGAAATATAAATTGCTTCTCAATGTAAATTCAAGTCTTAAGACGATTACTATTAAAATTCTAAGAGATTTAGTACACTCTAAAAATTCTTTTTTTTTATTTCTTTATAGGGACCGCAGCCTACGGCAGGTCCAATTAAGTTTACTGTAGCGGATAATCTAGAACGTATAAAGGAAGAATTTAACTTTCTACAAGCACAGTGTCATCAGTAAGTATAAATCAATTATTTATGAATTTAATATTCAATTTTTAGACAGTTTTTTAACTAAAATATATATAATAAAAAAATACCTCCAATTCTAATAACATATTGTAGTACATACATTAATACTTTTCAGATTGAAATTGGAATGTGAAAAGTTTGCCAATGAGAAAACTGAAATGCAAAGACATTATGTTATGGTAATACATTTTTTTATGTTCTTCTCTCGACTTTTATTTATAATATTTCATTTTATTTTTCATTATGGTCATTAATTAAATATTTCTTTTTCAGTATTATGAAATGTCATATGGCCTCAATGTTGAAATGCATAAACAGGTGTGTACTTATAATATTTAATTACTATGTTTGATATGTAAATACTATTAGCTCTTTTTAATGACATCTATTGTTCACAATAATATTTGTTTTTAAATGTAAATATGTTCTGTGTAATAATATATTTGGATTTTGTTACCATAGTGTCATAGTATAGAAAAAAATGTGCATAAAATAGCTTATATTTTTTTCCCCATTTCTTTCTGTATTGTGCACGTAGCAGGGTAGGCAGAGGGAACTTGGACTATTGTTAAGACACTCTGTTCCCATTAAGACTTTCAGCACAAAGCACTTTCTGCAGAATTCTTGAAGCATTGTGTGCCATATTTTTGTTATTATAAAAGAATTATATAAAATCAGCTTCTGTTTTTATCTTGTGTCAAGACACTACATTTTCCAAGTAACTCTGATTGTTGAGTAGCAGCACATTTTGCCTTGATAATTCATTACCCCATTGAACCCACAACCATTGCTTTTATCATATCTTTGACAATGGTTTCTAAACTATTATAGTACTATGCTTAAATAAAACACTATCTTTAACATGATTTATATTTACTTAAATGACAAAAATGAACTAAATCCTTATTATGATGAATCATCATTAAACTTTTAAATACATTAAAATTATATTACTAATATCTCTATGACATTAAAATTTTATTATTAATGTCTTTTAAATTTGACGAAAAGTGGTAATTGGAGTATCCCAAGGTCAATCAATAGATTTCCTTTGTCATCCCATATAGATACAGCATTAAGCTTTAAAGATTAATTATAGTGATATTTAGTTAGAAATTCTTGTTTTTAGACAGAAATAGCAAAACGACTCAGTGCAATAATAGGACAAGTGCTGCCGTTCCTAGCCCAAGAGCATCAACAGCAGGTCGCCTCAGCGGTGGAGAGAGCCAAGCAGGTCACTATGTCTGAACTTAACGCTATCATTGGGGTAAGGTTCATTTTTGAAAAATGATAGTTCAATGGGGATTTTATTGTATTGAATATAAAATTTAGACTTTTTTTAATAGTAGGTATTCTATGATAAAATTGACTTATTTTTAGAAAGCCTCTTTGACTCTTTTCAATATCAATATCACACTTTTATTATAAAAAATTGGTTAATGTTTTCTAAAAAATAGTTGTTATATCATTTATTGTGAAATAAAACTTTATATGGATATGATTTTACTAAATGTATAGTAAATTGTAAATATTTATTATACATTCTCGTTTATATTATCATGGAGTATCTACATTATTTCATAAAAAATATATCTCAAATAATTAGAATTATTGATAAATAGTTTAAATTTTAAAAAGAAATTTAAAATTACAAATCTTTTATAATTTTATTATGTGGAGTTGCTATCTTAATGCTTTTTAATTAATACAAAAAATACTTTCAAAATTTTCCAACAAAACTGAGAATGGATTTGTTTAATGTTGTCCGCAGCAACAACAACAACAAGGCCTCCAGCAACTCCTTGTAAGTGACAACAATATTGTTGTGCTTAGTTTTTTTTTTCGTTTTTTGTGATTAACACCAATTGTATTTTTTTAATAGGCACCACCATCTTTTAAAATTACAAATTGATTGACAATTATTTTTTTATAGCTTCATCCTGTATTCTGCATATAGTAGGCAGAGTGGGACTTGAGAACCTTAGTTAAGATACTCTGTTCACAACTTTGCGCTGAATTCTTGAGGCATTGCGTGTTGAGTGGTGGAACTCAAAGTCGCGCTTCGCTTCATTAGCAGAGCGAAGAAATGAAAATACTAAATATTTCATTCCCCGAGTGTGCATCGAATCCACGACTGTCGCGTTCACCGTCGCACGGTAGTGCCCCTGCGCCACGACCGCCTTTCGTTTTTGTGATTAACACCAAATTTTTTTTAATTGTTACCACCATCATTTAAACATTACAAATTAATTAATTTAATTATAATGTTAATTTCATTTTGGTTTTAATTGAGACGTTACTCACAAACTTTTATTGCCGATTTAAAAGTAGATTAGATAAAAATTATTCATGTTTACACAAACTCAATATGATAGTGTAGAATCAACAGTAACCGTAATTAAATGTTTAAACAATGATTTCAAATTATATTGTCAATTATCTGATAAATGATGGGTAATTAGTTTTTTTTAACAATTAAAATACTTATGAAATGAAATATTAAAAAATATAATGAAATCATAAATAGCAACATATGTATATATATATATATATATTATAAAAAAAGTCTTAAGTCTAAAAAGATTGCAATCAAAAAGTACTATTCATAAATTACGCCACATGTTAAGTGAAAGGGAGGGGGTCGAAGTGTGATAATGTGTGACGAGGAGTAGGTTACCTGGATGGCTCAGGGGAATGAATCATTATCATTTCCCTGCTCTGGAAGCAAGACAAAGCGCGCCGTTGAGTTCCGCCCTCAAGTCTCTTAAATTTGGCAGAAAACGGGGTACTTTAGCACTAGATTATTTGTGTCTACACAAATATGCTGGATACAGCAAGAAGTTAAAAAAAAAAATTTGAAACTTGTGTGAACATAAATAATTTACGAACCTTTGTTTTGTTTAAATTGGGAAACGGAGTGACCTAACACTAGGTACGGCCGGCACGGCACTAGGTACGGCCGTACGTCAGAGGGAACCTAGATACATGATACAGCAAAATTGCAAAATACATAACGTCACACTTGGCAGGGTCCCATAAATGTGACCAGTTGTAACTATGACGGCGGAGGGGTTAAAAACATGAAATTAGTGTGATGAAATTTATGAATACTGTCTTATGGGGGTTTATTCTTAATAGAATTGTGAAATAATTATATAATTTATTTCTTTATTTATTTACGTTACACTTTTTGATAATGTACCTTAAGATATATTTAAATAAAACCTTTGAAAAAATATCATTTTAATGCAATTGTAATTGATAAAAGTAGTTAAATTTTATTATATGAATCAATTTATAGACTTTTTTTATCGTCTTTTTTATGTTTCAATTAATTTTAGCACCGTTGACTTTTTAGTTGTTGTTGCTTATTCTGCACATTTTCATTGTTTTTTTATATGCGATTATGTTTACTCTATAATTGTTTTGTTAGAGCATTGTTTTGTGCGATGTTATTAATTTGTTGGTACATATTAAGTAAAATAAATTTATTTATTTTCAGGGTTATTGACATTTAAATTATTCATTTATGGGAAATAATAAATTCACCTAAGACTTCATTTTAAATATTGGTTTAAATATTTCTTAAACAGATTTTAAGTTAATTAGTTGGTCACATGTATAGAAATACTTAAAATAAAAATAGTGTTTAAAAAAAAGACTTAAAAGGAACTTTGGGAACTAGGTTGCATGCTGCAATCTGCTGCATCAAACATTAAAATATATTTTTTTATGATTTTATTGACTGATTGAATTTGACTTTACTGTGAATTTATTATATACAGACTAGATTTTTAAATCATTTCGTAATAATAAAGAAAACTCTGTAAAATTCTTCTACAAATTACACTTAATTTATTTCATTAAATCATGCATTCTAGCGTTTCTAACAATTATTTTTATATACCATTCTTACTTACTTCATCTAAAGTATCCATTCATATCGTCAAAATTATCGTACAATTAATAATAATTTATTACCATTTAAACATGAGATTTTAATTATAATATTTTTTCTTAAATCTAAATCTCTAAAATCTCTAAAAAAATGAGTTTAGCAGAGATAATATATTATCAGGTTAATCTGTTTTCCCATTTTGTATACATTTAAGTAGTTATTATTTCCCATTGGCAATTTGTACATATTTTCTATTGATTTATATAAGTAGTACATACACAAAAATCACTATACACTACAATCGACGAGTTTTGGCCGCCCCGAAGTTAGATGGAGTTTGATGCGTACATATTTTAATATTTTTCCTACTTTTGATTATTTTCTTTCCGAGTGAACAATGCGTAAAAGTTCATAAAGCTTAACTTCAACGTGGGCACGACTCGTCGCCGTTATTGTACATTGTGTAGTTTTTTATCTTTGCTTAACACTTACAATGGGGTTATAACACATTTATTTTGTCATTATACATTTACGCCCAATGTTAATAACCAATCCTAATCCAAAAATTGCTACCATAGATTGAAATAGACAGAGATGGAGGTAGGCATGCAGGTTAGTGATTGGATAGACATGTCGGACAGTACGAGATAGACGTTAACTGGAGATAGGAGATACATTATTAATATTGGGCGTTAATCAGTTTTCCTCTATATTATATAAACATATAACTAATTATATTAACGATATCTTTTATCTGTCTACAGCAACAAATACACGCGTCTGCAGGTCTGCCCCACGGTGTGGGGGGTGCGGGGGCGTTGCTAGGGGGCGGTCTTTTGTTCCCCGGAGCCGGACCTCCGCCCACACCGCATTTGCCGCCGCCTGCTCATAAGGTATGGAGGTTTTTGTGGTTGCTTTCTCTGTTTTGTTTAAATTTAATATGAAAAGTTAAAAATATCAATATAAAGTATTTTGTTCGATATTTTGAATGCTGAACCACACAAGATGAGATTGTAGATGATCATGGGCGAATATATTTAGCAGTGGGATACGCAGCATGTTAAATGGCGGAACTCAACGCCGGGCTATTGCCTTGGTGCTAGAGCGAAGAAATAATTATATTAAGAAATAATAATTCATTCCTTCGATTGGGGATCGAACCCACAATCGTCGCGTTAGAGTCACACTCTTGTGCTCCTGCGCTACAATGGTCTTCCCTGCTATATAGGGGATACAGCGTAAAGCTATAACTAATGTTATGTCACTATTTATTACCATCAGGTGGAACTGCCTCCGCCGCCAGACATAAAGCCGCCAGTGCTGCCCGGCGGGCCGGCCCCTCCTCCCCTCATGTCCCAACCCCCCCGGGAGGACGATAGGATATCCTCGAGGGTTATGAGTCAACAAGTAAGCGATTTTATTGATTAATCTTTGATATAAAATAGCAATATAAGATCTTGAACTGATAATTTTGAGTGAAAGTTTGAGTACTTTATTATTGTTGCCTCTCTTTCTTCTTGATATTGTACGGGAAGAGGCAAAGCGAATATGAGTTGTGATATGATTCTGTTAAAGTTATAACATAACAATGAAAACATCTATTTAAATTATACTTTAATTGTTATACGATTTTTCTTTGTCTAATATTTTGGAGATGTTTACATTAAAAAAAAACTAAATTACGATGATTTGCAATGAATATAATGTATTTTATAGTTATGTCCCAGTTTTCGTTTATCATATCGATATATAAAAACTTTTTTGATTTCGATATGAAAATTTAATATAGGTTATATAATCGTTACAAATGAATACGTCTATGCATATTTTTTAAACTAAAACTAAAAATATATTTTTTAATGATTATTATTTTTAAAAAACCAGCAAAGGCGATCAGTATCACCCCACGAACGCGAACAAAAATACCGGCCTCGGTCACCAGAGCCGGAGCCCCTCGACACCAAACGAAGGAAGGAGGAGAAGGTACTCGGACATGTGAGTCTATGTAGTGTATGTGTCGTGCCGCTTGTTTATACTGTTACACGCTTCTTGTGAGTGGTCCGGGTGGCTGACGGTGACAGTGACAGGACTTTGACAGATGTTTGATATTGACAGATTGGTGACATTTGACAGTTTTGCTATATTCGATGTGTGGACCATATTGAACAAAGAATGGGACTAACTTGTGATGTGTTTAAGAAGTAGAATTTGTCCGAGTGTCCGCCACTAGAGTACAATTTTTATTTGTGTATATATTTTTTGTCATTATTTATATCAATGAATATAATGTTAGTAATTAGTACCTCTATAATATATATATAATTTACATTTATTCAGACTATTACACAATATATTGTGATTTTTTAAATTTTATTTTGTTGAATTTTTTTTGTGTTCCACTATCATATTAAAGTTTATATTTAATTGGTTTTTCAAGCTTTTTACCCAATTTATAATAATACATGAGGATATAGGAAGATAAATTAAAATACCAACACTTACTAATTTCATACAATCAGCCGCCTTATTTCCAGCTTTGTAAATGCTTCTTGATATAATTGTTTTGTTGCTCTCATTTCTATCGCTGTCTAATAAATAGCTTTTTTTTAAAAAAATAGGTACAATTATAATGAATTATGTAATTTTTTTAAAATTTATATTTCAGGATAGTGATGCTGAGAAAAGTGATCAAGATCTTGTCGTTGATGTAGCTAATGAGGTGAATATTTATAAATATTTTAAAAATATGTTATTTTTGCATGTTAATTATATTCTGAGTTTTGCCATAGCATTAGATTTGTGCTTACCAAACCAAACACTTTGTTTATTAATCATTGAAATTCGAATTTAAATTATTAATAAACACATGACAGAGAGTGTGGTGCAAAATCGATTAGTTGCGGGTTCGAGGAAAGGAAATATTTATTTAAATTTATATTTTAATTTGTACGCTCTGGTATCGAGGCAAAGCGCGGTGTTGAGTTCCGCCACTTTCGCAATGCCATCAGAATACACTGGAAAGTGGGGAAGAGAACACAGACAACAGAAAATTTTATTTGCTTTTTAAAATATGTGAAAATTGTATCTTATTCTAAGATATGTTTTTATTTTTTTTAACTTTAGGAGGAAAGAGGATCCCCAAGTGTACGGACGGAGAGTGAGAGAACTGAGAATGGTCCGAGACCGCCCTCGAGGTCGGGATCGTCTTCAAGCAGGTCTACGCCGAAGAGTTCTAAAGATGTAAGTAAATTTTTTATGTTCTTTTATCTAAAGTTTATACTTATTGTTTGTACAAATTAACCATTCTAAATTGGAACCCACTCCACAGGAGAAGCCAGGCACCCCCGGCGCCAAGAACCGCGCGCCCACGCCCACCGGTCGGTACGCGTTCCCGCCCTACGCGTACAGGCCGCCGCTGCCCTACGACGCGGGCGTGCAGCATGCGCCCCACGCACCCCTGGCCAGGACGAACGGCATGCCGCCGAGTAAACCGTGAGTGGGGGGGTTTTATTTTATATTTGTTGTTTGTTAATTAATATTGAGTTACCAGAAACGTTGTTGAGTTTTTATTATTGATATTTCCAGAAAAGCTAAATCAATTTTTACTGTGAATTAATAGATAGAAAACGTATGAACCTATATATTACAAATTTAAAGAGTACTAAATAAAATAAATTATTTAACCGTTAGGATACTTTTAAAAAACTCACTGAACCATGTTTATTTATGTCCCACAGTCCATATTCATACCACACGTGCGGTGGTCCCCTTCAACCGGTGCCGTTCCCCGCGGACGCACTCTCTGGTCCGGGTATTCCCCGCGGTGTGCGCACTGTCGCGGCACTCCCCCACGGGGAAGTGGTGTGCGCGGTCGCTCTCTCGCTCAGTAACAACGCGAGACACGCCTATACTGGGGGGAAGGGGTGTGTCAAGCTGTGGGATATCACTAATCCGGGGTCGCCGGGTAGTTTGGAGCCGTTGTCGCAGTTGGATTGTTTGGTGAGTTTGATTGAGAAGCTTTGTCAAAGGGCAAACTAATATTGTAATCTAAAATGTGAGTAAAAGATTAATATTAATTAAAATAATATTTGGTATATTTCCAGCAAAAAACAACTATCAAAATAAAACAATAACCAATAACTAATATTTGTCAAATATTACCCATTCTAGCAACGCGACAACTACATCCGATCAGTCAAGCTGCTGCNGAGATTTATCTATCTAAAAGTGGTTGTGTCGCAACAAGATAAAGCTTCGATTTCTTTAGTTCAGTTCTGTTCAGTTCTTAATTTATGACTTTTCGAGCGTGCCAGCGATTTCTTTAGTAAGCTCTAATTGATTTAATGTGTTTTGACGGAGTTTGACAGCAAAAATAAACTACAAAATACAATTCTAATGACACTTGAAGACATACGCGGTACTGTTAATTGTCGACTATAGATACGCAGTATTGTTTTTAGGCGAAATCTAGCTTAATATTGGTCGAAAAAAAAATCCCATCAAACAGGAGGCTGCCAATCGGGATCTTACGTCGAATGGCCGTGAAAATGAGATTTAGCTACAAATGTCAGTTACGCGAAATTATCCAATGCTAGTTACGCGGATTTGCACTATCCCCGACGATTTGTCTTTCCTAGGATAAGTTTGTAAAGCTATTAAGTTAAACAATTATTTTTTTGTTTAATTTCGTCCATTACTTCGACGTGAAATATTCAATTTTTGCTGTGCTATTTTATCAGAGGTTAATCATAAATTTAAAAATACATAAAGTACATTCATAACATTTAGTAACATTCCATATTACAATCAATGAGATTGTTTCAGGTGTGCTTCAGTTGTTGTTCAGATGGCAATATAGCTGTATGGGATCTCCATAATCAAACTTTAGTTAGGCAATTTCAAGGTAAGACTAAATTAATAATTTTTGACATATTTACCTAACTATGTAACCCAACGCCGCGCTTCGTGTTACGGGAAGCGTTAAACAGTTATCATGTTGTATCCTGCATACAGCAGGGAAAGCAGAGGACTCAGTGTTAAGACATTCCGTTCTCCACTTACCGTATTCTCGGCATTGCGTGCTAAGAGGAAGCGTTAAATTATATTGATAATATTTGTTTAATATTATATAATTCACTTAATAAAAATTAACGTATTTTGATTGTGTCTTATCTATTGGCTATTATTGATTGTTTCTTTATTAAATATGTCAATTAACATTTTCTTCAAATTGAAGTTAATATTTTGCTTTTATTTACGTTCACCTTAATATTTTTTATTTGAAATTAAGTATATTAAATGGAAATAATAATCATCAAACCTTAAACTCAAATATACTCAAAGTACAGTGTGAAACCAAGAACATTCTAGAACATTATCTCTCTTTTGCAGGCCACACAGACGGCGCGTCCTGCATAGACATCAGCCCGGACGGCACCCGCCTCTGGACTGGTGGTCTCGATAACACGGTGCGCTCGTGGGACCTGCGCGAGGGCCGCCAGCTCCACCAGCACGACTTCTCCAGTCAGATATTCTCGTTGGGATACTGTCCGAGCGGTATGGGGGTTTGAATCATGTTTGGGGATTAGGATTATATTGTATATTGAAAAATATTAAGTGTCCGTTGCACTAGTAACGAATGAAGTTTGAGGTTGTTATCTGATATTTAATTGTATTTACCAGATAGAGGCTGTTAGATAGCCAGATATTTTCATAGGGATACTGCCCGACAGATAATTAGTTTGAGTCATGAGTTTTGGGAATGAAGATTATTGTTGTTTTCTTTTTGTGGCATTACAATTACATAATATTTATACTTATTTATACGTATATTTAATAAACGTGTCATCAATTTTCAACATACAAAATTTCCTACAGGTTCGTGGCTAGCAGTAGGCATGGAGAACTCCCACGTGGAAGTACTTCACGCGGGCAAACCTGACAGATATCAACTAGTTTTACACGAGTCCTGCGTCTTATCTTTAAGATTCGCCGCTTGCGGCAAATGGTTCGTGTCTACAGGAAAGGATAATCTGTTGAACGCTTGGAGAACACCGTACGGTGCTAGTATATTTCAGGTGAGTTTGTGTTGTGTTGTACGGCGGTGTTGAGTTACGTCGCATAAAAAGTAATGTGATGATATTGAGTGGAAGATATAGATTGAGATGGAACAAGGTTTAACACTAGGTTTTTTGTGTCTCATATTATTATTTATTATCTAATGTTTGGAGAATGTCTACTGTAGGCAGTCTACGGTATTGGTATATATTAGATATATAGTTTATTTTCGTTTCACGCTCTTTGTAGGGTAGGCAGAGAGAACCTAATGTTAAGACACTCCGTTTATCAAGCCCAATTTTCGTTAGTGTTCAAAACTGTCAGTTTTATTTTCTTATTAATTATCCTTATTAACTATTATATATTTTATGTCTTCACAGTCAAAAGAATCATCATCGGTGCTCAGTTGTGATATATCTGCGGACGATAAGTTTATAGTAACAGGTTCAGGGGACAAAAAGGCAACAGTGTACGAAGTTATGTACTAAAGTGTAAACAACTATTAAAGTGATAATCTCAAGGGTATCCTGTGCTCCGGAAGGTTCTACACGGGGCAGAATAAACGGTCAAATAGCAAAAGCATTTTTATTTTAATAATAAGACCTTTTTTGTAAATCGTGACTATACAATAAAAAAATTGTAAATAAAATTCTGAATAAATAAAGCTCAAAACATCTATTTTTATTCAAATGTCAGTTGTGTTTTTATTTTTGTGGTATTGCTTTCCATAATTGTATCCTACCCTCTTTATACTTAAACTAGCGGACGCGCGCAGCTTCGCTTGCGTATTAAGGTGTGAATTCTAATAACCCATTAAACATGTGTTCAATGAAATATTTTTAAAAGTCTAAATTTCAAATTTTATAAAAATCGGTGGCGATTTAATTTTTTTTCCATACAAACTTTGAACCCCTATTTCACCCCTTTAGGGTTAAAATTTTTCAAAATCCCTTCTTAGTGGATGTCCAGATTGCGAAAGTAAACTTTTGTCCAAATTTAACGTTTCTACGCACAGCGGTTACGGCTGTGCGTGCGTCTTACCTCAGTCAGTGAGGACAAGTCCTTTTATATATATAGAT
>JAKRZM010000960.1:51454-62435 GCA_036379175.1 Heliconius cydno galanthus
TGTTTCATCGTTTTCTAGAATTCTCCCCCTAAGGGTGCAAATAAGGGGTTGAAAGTTTGTATGGAAAAATTCTTAAATCGCCACCGATTTTTATAAAATTTGATATTTAGACTCTTAAAAATATTTAATTGAACATGTGTTTCATGGATTTCTAGAATTCACCGCCTAAGGGTGCAAATTAGGGGTTGAAAGTTTGTTTGGAAAAATCTTTAAAACGCCACCGATTTTTAAAAAAATTGAAATTTAGACTCTTAAAAATATTTAATTGAACACATGTTTCGTGGTTTTTTAGAATTCACCCCTAAATACGCAAGCGAAGCTGCGCGCGTCCGCTAGTCGAGAATAAATGGACAGACAAAAAAAATCGTTGTTGGTTCTATAACGTTAATATTAAATGCCACCAATAACATGTTTTCATATATATCTTCCATATACAGACAATTTTTAATTTTACTATTTTAATTTTTTATAAATATACATTATAAGTATAGATTAGATTACGTGTTGGAGTGTTATCGGAAACTATGAAACATATCCCAGTTATTTACGTTTGCAATATAGGAAATTATTGCTTAATAATTAATTGGAGTGAAATTTGTAAATTTAGCCATAAAAAATATCGACATGTGTATTTACAGCTATAGGCTTTATGGGGTACCCTGCTATGTGTGAAAGGAAAAGAGAACCAAGTGCTTATACACTCCGTTCTCCACTTATCGACCAAATAAAAGACATTGAGTGTTGCGTCGCGTAACTCAATGCCGCTTACATTTTTTTATTATTTTAATCTGTATATGCAAGTATCATAGAGTTTTTACGTTCTAAATAAATAAAAAAATATATCTCTAAAATTAGGTTTCAAATTTGGAACTTAACATAATTATCATTTACTTTTTAAAATAAGGTTTATATCTTTTTTAAGCAACTATAAAAATATAGTAGGTGATAATTGCCTTACAAAGAGTTTTCGTGAAAATCAATAAACAGAAGCATTTATATCTATAATAATACAAGTATTTTTTTGTATTGTTTGTTTTTATTTCTTCTATTTACGTTCTAATATTTATATTGAGGTTTGTGGTTCGATTCTCCGCGCTCTGGTAACCAGGCAACCCACTCAATGCGCATAGTGTAAAATTAACCCTAGTTTTTTTTTACATACATCAACATAATGCTAAGTAAGACCAGTTAAAATTATAATTACCCCCATTTCCTTGATATCCCGATCCGAATCCCTGATAACCACCGTATCCTGGAATAAATACTTAGTACGTTAATTATATAACATTTTAATAGGAATAATATACGTACTTTACCTACGTATAAATATAAAGACAATTAATTGGTAGACAAAGATAACCTCGTCAGTGAGTCAACGTTTTGTTTCTTTGATTTTTTTGTAGAAAATATTCTAGAAGTAGCTATACCTGTAGTAGGTACAAAAAGTAAAAAAGTTTGACTTTTGGTGGGGCAGCTGCGACGGTTCCTTTTTATTTATCATAGTAGGTAAGTATAATATATAAGGCGTTAATTATAAAAATATTAAAAATTTCAATTTCTATAATATGTAGTATAGCGTTAGTTAATGAGGTTCTATACAAAAAAACTATTAAAAAAGCAACAAACCTCCATAATTAGGATATTGTCCAGGATAACCAGCGTATCCTGTCCCATAGCCCTCATATCCACTTCCATATCCTCCGTAACCGCTACCATAGTTGTTATATCCTGGTCTCAGCAGGCCATAGCCCCCCCCACGCCTGATGTAGCTGGAGTCACTCACGTCGGTCAACCTTTGGGCTACAGCGGCGCCCGCTAAGCAAACTAGCAGGATTATGTTCTGTAAATAGTTATTAAACATAAAAATAAAATAATATGAGGTCGTCATGGCGAGAGGCACGAGGGTGTAACCGTTCACGCGACTTTTGTGGATTCGATGCCCACACGAGGAATAGAAATATTTATTTAAATTTATATTTTCAAGGCAAAAGCTCGGCGTAGACTTCCGTCTCTCAATATTAGTGCCTCAAAAAATAGAACAGAGTTTCTTAACACTAGGTTCCCTCTGTCTACTCTGCTGTGTGCGGGATTAAGCGTGAAAGTGATTATTAGCTAAAAAAATATATTTATAAAGATAAATACACTGTCTTTATTCTTTTTTTGATATCAGATCGAGGAAAGGCAACTTGGTATACTTAGTGTCAGTGTAATATTTAATTAAAAACACCTGCTTTTTAAGAACTAGTTCTTACGCGTACGTAAATTTGTTTTCTCAAGAATATATGAAAAAAAATGAAGTTGTTTATAAATTTAAAAAATGTAAAAATTATATGACCAAAAAGATAAAGGTAATAAAACATTCATATTCAATGATAGTCGCACAAGAAACTTAATCAATTGATTTCAATGATAAAAATACATAAATATAGATAGATGTATACGATAACCATTTGATCAATAATTTTCTTTATAATATCTTAATTTTTATCAAGTTTTATTACATTGAATTAGTACGTAGAGATAATTAAAAACAAATATAATATATCTAAGTAAAAAATATTTCACGTTGCCCTATATATATTACCAGAAAAACAGCCTGCGCTCTGTCTTGATACCACAGCGAGGAAATGAAAATAAGTCATTCCCCTAAATGGGAATCGAATCCATAACCTCACCTAAACAGAAAGTAGGGAACGGAGTGTTAACAGTAGGTTCCCTTTGCCTACCCTGCTGTGGGCGGGATACAGCGTGAAGCTGAATTAATTTTTGTTTATATAAATATTCCATGTAATAGAGTAAATTTTGAATTAATTCGATCCATTATTAACATTTAATCACTCATTCATTTTTACAATAATTATTTTATTATCATTTTTTATTTAGTTTGACGCTGTATGCCGCAAATAATAAGGTAGTCACAGGGAACCTTGCAACCTAGTGTCAAGGAACCTAGAGCAAATGGAAATATTAAATATTTAATTTCCTCGAGTGGAAATCGAATCCACAACCTCGCGTATTTGCAATCACACGCAAGTGCCTTTACGCCGCGAAACTCTTGGTAATAATATAATAATTACGTAGTTAATTATATATACGAGTATATAGTTAATATAAACAACTAGACTAATAAATGACACACACTTCACTACACTAATAAAAAAAAACACAAAAACCTCCGCTCACCGTTGGAATCATAGCTTAAACTTTCATATAAAACTATATAAACTAAAAAAAACACTATATATTTTATTTTACAAGCGAACAGATCGAAGAACAATACTCCATTGCTTTAAGAATACAGAACTTCTCTTTTATATGAGGTGGCGGCGGTAGGTTCAAGAGCGTGGTTTTTACGCATCCGTTCCTTGCATAATTAGTGCGATTATGGACAGAGTTTTATAATTTAGTTTTATAATTTATATGAGGTCGTTGCAGCGCAGAGGTACAAGTGTGTTACTGTTAACGATGGTTGTGGATTCGATTTTCACTTAGGGGAATGAATTATTATTTATTCATATTCTATTCTTTGTTCTAGTAACAAGGCGAAGTACAGCGTTGAGTTTTGTCATTCAACTCGCAATGCCTCGATCGGAAAGAGGTGAACGGAGTGTCTCAACACTAGGTTCCCTTTGCCTGCCGTGCTATATGTAGGATTATAGCGTGAATCGGAAAAAAAAACTGATATGAAACTTACTCAGATAGTCAGGCTATGAAATATTCGCCACTCATATATATTTTTTTCTTTCTTTCATCTTACTTTGCTTCTGTAAATACTCTATTTTTTTTATTTTCCCGTATAAAGGCATGAGTTAGTAGCAGAGCAGAGGAACCTAGTTTTAAGAAACTCCGTTCCTATCAGGACAATTCCGTTCCCCACTTTGCGCCGAACCCATGACCGCCGCGTTTATAGTCACACGCTGGTGCCACTGCGCCACAACGTACCCACTGCAGAAGTGCAGATGCCAGATATTATTATTTCAAATTTAATTAACTAAAACAAAGGATAAAAACAAACAGTAGAAAAAGACAAATTAACATAAAATCAATTGTCTTCAATTAAATTGAATATTTTTTACTATAACTAATTAATACTCATTATATAAAAATATTAATTTAAATAAATTTCCAATAAAAATTGTACGGAAGTTATAGTGCGTCATAATACAACCATTATATTTGTCAAGGACAGACGTCTTTACAAGGATAGAATACGAAATGATATATTTCAATTAATTTGTTTACTATTTGCATAGTATAAAAAAAATATTTGATAGTACCTGAGTACGTGCACACAGCCTGTCATTGTAAGCGGGACGGTTGTGAATTCGATTCTCGCTCGGGGGAATGATGTATTTTCATTTTCCTACTTTTGTGTGAAACAAAGCACGGTTTTGAGTTCTGCTACTCAACACGGAGTCTCCTAAATTTGGCGGAAATATAGAACGAAGTTACCTTACAATAAGTTCCCTCTGTTTATCCTCTTATACGCAGGATAGAGTTAAGACTAATAATTTACGATAGTTTTGCAAATTTACGGTAAATCAATACAATGCTAGGAAGAGTCTTGTTTTTTTTTCGAAAAATGTGTAAAATAAAAATTAAAGAAACAAATATAGGCCATCTATGCAAAAATCTGATCTCGTCTTTACCTTCATCAGATTTATAAGTCCTGAACCGGTCAAGTGCGTTGGGCTCGTCCCCCGATGGTTCCGTACCAATTTCATTATTGTAGGTCACTGGGAAGTAAAATTATAAAAGTTGACAAACTTAAGATTGTGCGTATGCATTTGTTACACTTTTGTATGAAATGAACTACTCAATACAAATATAACTTTGTAATGGCTTTTTTCTATGAAATATAAGAATTTACTTTCTGCATTTTTTTCTTTGTTTGTTCGTTCGGAAGTTCGTTCTCACTGTAAGTTGTATAGCTCTCACAACTTGTTGTGTTCTCACAAATTGTAAATTCTCGCCCGTACCAAATTAAAGAACTGTATATCCATGGGACGTACTCTATAGGTTTTGATTTCGTGGCGAATTTCATTTTCAGATCTTATAGAGGTTTTCTTTTGAGACACGGAACCCCAAAAAAATATAAGCATATAAACGGAAGTTCTTATATAGCCCCTGTTTAATTTGGATATCGTATTTTGGCGAGTATCTTGATGCGTTTATAGCATTCATGGTCAATTGCCATAATACTACTTGTCTACTGTGTTACCATTGTTTTTAATATATTTCCGCTGATTGTTCAAAAATAATTTGATACTTTAGTAGGTATGAACGTTAAAATTTATTTATTTATCGGTTCTGGGCGATATATAATAATATATTGAGACCTTTTTTAAAAAAGAAAGCACGGCGTTGAGTCCCGTTATTCAACGAGTTATGATTCGAAATTGGACTAAAAGTTTTCTTTGCCTAACTTACTATACAATACAGACTTGAGAATAAGAAAAAAAAGTCGTTATTTGACTTTTTTGTTGTAGTCCGAGCTTCGTAGCTGTATAATATACAATATTATATGGTATTCAGAGAGTCAAGAAGTACCTGGAATAGATACTAAATCAAAGGTATAATTAAGTTGAATACAAATAGTTGAACCTAGAAGTCAAAGATAGTTGACTACTTATATAATTATATCTAGACCAGTACGTACTTTAGCAAAGATTTGAAATGAGGTAGATAAACAAAGTTTTTTTTTAGCTACCCGCTGTATCCCGGTCATAGCAATGTAGGCAAAGGGAACCTGATAATCTAGTGTAGAGATACTCTGCTCCTATTAAGACACTTTCGTTCCTCACATTGTTGCAAATTTTAGAGGCATTGCGTTTTAAGTGGAACTTAACGCCGCTATTTCATTCGTTACCAAAGCGTAGAAATGAAAATATTTACATTATACGATTCCCTTGAATGGGAATCGAATCTACAGCCTATTTAGCCTATGTAGCGCTTATAGTGACATACGCTTGTGCCCATGCACCACGATTGGCCTCAATAATCAAAGTTAGTACTTAAATAAGATTTTTAAAGGGTAGAACAATTTCACGCGTAAATTTAATTCGTTTGTAATTTCACTTTCGAACGGGTCAAACAACAAAAACAAAAAAAAACCCAATTGACGTAACTCGCCGGCCTTGACACGGGCCCTTCGGCTGTGTGACACATTTGTAGTAATTTTGTTAAGACAACGTTGTCTTAATAATTTATTGGGTGAATACGTTTTTTATTATACGGTGTTATACTGTACGGTACGGTACGGTGATTACCTACTCGGGGAAAATTTTATATAAAATTTATGTATATAAACAAGCTTTTATTTAAAAGCTCAGTTATACTATCCAGTCTAATCTAGATGTATTTATTTTCATGATGTATTGAATTTTACCTATAATTTGATTCCCATATTAAGTGGATTGTAAAGGAAAACACTTCGTTTCCATTAAGACACTTTCGTTGCCCACTTTCCACCGAATTACGTGTTGAGTGGCGGAACTGGACGTCGCGCTTTTGTCTTCGTACCAGAACGATAAAAGAAAGAATTTCAATAAATAATTCATTCTCCCGAATGGGAATCGAACCCACAATCGTCACGTGCCCTTTAGACATTAATTAATGGACTAGGCTCCTTCTACCTTGCTACTACTAGGTATAGCGTGAAGTTGAAAAAAACTAACAAAGAAAAAATATAGAAAGTAAATATCACCAACTTGTCAAAAAGGCCAGTATAAATCTTTAAGTAAATTCGTCTATCTATCCGAGTTTTTTTACAAAAATCCAACTCAACGTTTCCTTTTAAGCATTGTTACATAATAAAGGAGCTTTGTAATATAATTGTCATATTCCATTAACCTAAATAAATTTCCATATTTTACTCAACAGTAATGACTCGCGTCTGAGTGAGTTGAAATTTCGTAGGCGGGTCAACGAGGTCTAATATAGAAAAGGGATTTAGTACACTGGGGAAGCTTAGGAAGAAGAGACGAGACCTTAAAAATTAAAAATATTTTCATGATGCCGTCGTAACAAGACAAAAGCTCGGCGTTAAGTTCCGCCATTTATCACGCAATGTAAATTGGTTGAGGAATCTTAACACTAGGTTTACCTTGCTATATGCGGAATACCTACCTACAGCGTAGAACTAAAACAAAAAATAAAATCTAATTATTTGATTTCTGTAAAAAAATATAAATAATTATATTTTAGTGTAGTTATGTATTATTATTTTCATATATTTTCTTTTTTTTTATTTTAAAAGTAAATATATTATTATAGCATGGCACTGTGCAAGAAGCCTAAAGCCCAGTTCGTAATACATCCTTGGGGAATTCCGAGTTTAAATGTGTAAGAAAATGCTTAGGCCTACTTTGTGTTTTAACTAATTTTATATGTTGAAACTTACGGAAAGTGGGGAACGGAAGTGTCTTAATGGTAACGGAGTGTCTGACACTAGGTTACCAGGTTACCTTTTCGTACCCAGGTAATGTAAAGGATTAGTTAAATAAGAAAAAGAAGGGGCTTAGTAATTCATCCGTGTTGTTTTGATTGACTGACGATGTTCGCTGGTTGGCTGTGGTTTTGGGTTCATAATTCCTATTTATATCCTTTTTTAAAATATTTATATCCTTTTTTCATTCCATAGCAACTTTTTCAAGACAGCCTTTTTTTTACATTCCTCCCGAAATTGAGATATACATACTTGCTAAGTGTCGCAACTGTACGCAACCTTTTTTTTGCCTAAGAGGGAAAATTAAAATAATCGTAAATCATTCTCCCCAGTGGGGATCGAACTCACAACCATCGTGATTACAGTCCGATACCAATCCCATTATACCACGTTCGCACAAAATATATTAATAATAGATATACTATTATTAACACGTCTTAAGGCTATATTATTTGAAGGTTCATGCAAAGTGAGTTTTAAAATCATATAAGGCTTAGGTGAATCATATTTTAGGGAAAATAAGCGTTATTAGTAACAAGGTCTACATAATAATATTATCTCGTAGTTACTTTGCCTTGAGATCTCATATTAGGCATATTTTATAGATATTTATTATAGAATTAAGTTTTTAGAAATCGAGTTGAGGTCGTCATGGCACAGGGCCACAAGGGTGCGACTGTAAACGTGACGTTTGCGGATTCCATTCCCACTTGAGGAAGCAAAATATTTAATATTTTCATTTCTTCGCTCTGGTGATGTAACAAAGCGAACCGTTGAGATCCGCCACTCAACATGCAATTCCTCGAGAATTCGTCGTAGAGTAGAGAACGGAGGTCTCTTAATACGAATGGAGTGGTTTAACACTAGGTTCCCAGGTTCCCTTTGAGATGTGCGAGATACAGTGTGAAGAAAAAAAAAGGTTTTTAGATGAGGCCGTCTTTATACGATGGGGCAGTACCTAAACTAACGTTCGATTCCATATTGGGGGAATAATATTTAATTTATTTTACTTTTACTGTACCAGACAACACATGTCTTGAAAGCTGACGAAGGAACCCACAATCTCAAGGCAATAATATCGATTTCCCTTTCACGTATGACCCTTACTATCATACTCAAATATATCAAAATACACAAGTAAATAGCTAATATTCCATATTATATAGAATAAACTTTCAATTTTGTATCCCATATTAACTTCCCTCTAAGCCCGCGGGCCGCAATCTCTCACGTATTAGGTCCAAGAGACCGTATTATGACAACACTGTCCACTATTTTAAATATCTATTAAATTTTGATATCCTTTTGCCAATATAATATTCATGTCGTTTTACTTAACTTATTTTTTTACGATCTAAAAGTTTAGTATATAGGAGAAGACTGTCAAAACGATGGTAGCATGTTCCATTCTCACTCTAAGAAATGTTTATATATAAATTATTTTAATATCCTAGCTTGCTACGGTTAGACAAGACGCGTCGTTGGGTTACGCCAATCACCACACAAACACAGCGAACGGATTGTTTTACTCTATTTTGTGGGAAAAAGTTTAGAGCTAAATAAAATTGAGATTGCAATCTCAAGATTGATCTCAGACTTGAGAGCGATTTATAAATACGGGCCTCAATACTAATTTGGTGACGTTTAAGCTGCTCTCTTTTGAATATATATAAATTTTATCTATTTCAATCACATTTTCGTAATTATATAAGACATTCTATATAAATTGTATTCTAAATTGCTAGTACGCAAAACTCAGTAAGCATAAACAGTATACATTAATTTATTAAAAGTATCTTCCATAGAAACTCCCTAAAAGCTTTCCGTTGGAATCAAAATTGAATTTATTACAACGAGATAATGTTGAGACAAGAAAAAGATGCCAAATATCCATAATCCTCGTAAATTAAGCGCCATTTCCATTTTACTAATATATACAGAAAATTAGATAAGTTTTCAATATTATAAAAAATGAACGTTTGTTTTTGTATATTGTTTGGTTCCAATTTCTTTTTTTATTGAATTTTATTGTTTATGTCGAAATATGTAGAGACCCATTAATTAATTGCTAAAGTTTAGATATACAAGTATATTTCGAACCCATTGAATATTTGAAATCTCTTTCATTCTTTTAAGTTAAAAGAAGTTTGTTTAAGTTTGAGGCCAAGCCTGTGATTGTAACCGTGACAGGCTATGGGTTCGATTCCCACTCGCGCAAATTAAACGAATAATATCTTCATTTCTTCGCTCTAGTGTCGATGCAGTCCTTCCACAATTCGGCGAATTGTCTTAACACTAGGTTCCCTCTGCGTACCCTGCTATAAGCGGGATACAGCGGGAAGCTGAAGCAAAATATGTATATAATAACTATAATCAACATTCCAAGTAAAGTACCCCCCATTTCTATGCGCTACGAGAACAAAGCACTTTTAGTGGGGATCTTAATTAAGAACTGTGGAGTGTTTTGATGGCAGCATATTAATTTTATCTTGCTTTTTTTGCTTTTCCGAATTATCTTGAGGCGGCGGATCTCCAGGACTTTTAATTTAATTCTCATCCAATTATATTTCTCTTTTCGTCGGTTTTTTTGTGTGATTTTATACTGAACAAGTCTATTTGTTAGCTGCCCATTATATTAATAATGGACGATAACAAATTTTATTTTATTTTATAATTTCTGGTTCTTTTGGTTTCTACAGTGCCAGTGTTTGTATAATCTTTTTTATTTCACATGATGAGACACAAGCATGCCACTGTAACGCGACAGATGTGGGTCCAATTCCCACTCGGGGTAGTGAAATATTTATTCTCATTCTCTTAAGAACTCAAGAATTCGGTGGACGTGTGTTAATGGAGAACAAACTTAACACTAGGTTCTCTCTGACTATCCTGTTATAAGATGAAGATTTACCAGTGGGGTTAAATGGAAAAGAATTGAATTTGAGAATTTATTAATTCGAATTAGTAGTTTCGAGGTTTGAGATATATCTTAATATTATATTTTATGTTCCAATAATAAGCACAAGGAAATTTACAAGGTTCCATAATATTTAGTAATAAAATGAAAATAAATATTTATTGCTTTAATGTTTAATGAAAGTAAGTCATTGTCATGTTTCTCTACCTATGATTCTTTTTTCTACTTTTATTTGTACATTGAGATACTTTGTGTTTTAAAGACGGAACTAAACGCTGCACTTTATTAAGCTTACCGAGAGGTCAATTCATATTACTTTTCACCTAATTAAGTTTGCGTGTACCATATTTAACCATTATAAATTATTTTTTTCACCAAAAAATAGAACTAAGCGAGCAAAAAAAGAATTATTACAAATAAAACATGTATTTCCTTAAAAGAGGTAAAAACTTGAATTATAATAACCTTTTCTTTATTCTTTGTTTTAATAAATATAATTAAAGTAGCTAGTAATTTTTATATGGCAAGGGCATACGACAATCCACCTGTCCAATAATATGACAACACAAAAGAATTACAAGTTTGAAGCAGATGTTTGCGAGACAAAATAATTTTTT
>JAKRZM010000966.1:0-16309 GCA_036379175.1 Heliconius cydno galanthus
TAAATAAAGTGTAGTGATCTGTCATTTCGCCTTATAGATAGACTAGCGAACGCGCGCAGCTTCGCTTACGTATTTAGGGGTGAATTCTAATAAACCTTGAAACATGTGTTCAATGAAATATTTTTAAGAGTCTAAATTTCAAACTTTATGAAAATCGGCGGCGATTTAAGAAATTTTTCATACTAACTTTCAACCCCTATTTCACCCCTTTAGGGTTAAAATTTTTCAAAATCCCTTCTTAGTGGATGTCCAGATTACAAAAGTAAACATCTGTCCAAATTTCACGTTTCTACCATACGCGGTTACGGCTGTGCGTGCGTCTTACCTCAGTCAGTGAGGACAAGTCCTTTTATATATATAGACTAGCGAACGCGCGCAGCTTCGCTTACGTATTTAGGGGTGAATTTTAATAACCCATGAAACATGTCTTCAATGAAATATTTTTAAGAGACTAAATTTCAAATTTTATAAAAATCGGTAGCGATTTAAGAATTTTTCCATATAAGCTTATAACCTCTTATTTGCACCCTTAGGGGGAGAATTCTAGAAAACGATGAAACACGTGTTCAATTAAATACTTTTAAAAATCTAAATTTNGCACAGCGGTTACGGCTGTGCGCGCGTCTTACCTCAGTCAGTGAGGACAAGTCCTTTTATATATATAGATATGAGGTAGAAATGCTTTATAGATATTTGCAGTTTGCAGTCTAAGAGCATTTGAAGTTTTCGTCTTTAAAATAACTCGATTAACGATTCTTCGATCGTCACGAAAATATGACGATTCCGGTTCTATTTTTTATTGGAGGAAGGAATTACTGTGATTACCTTGTTCTGATAACAAGACAAAGCGCGGTCGAGTGTTTTAGGTTTCGAGGTTCACTTCGCCAATCCTGCGATATGAGGGATACATTGTGAAAATACAAAAAAAATTGTTTGAATCTACTAATATTAATATTTTTACAATCATTTGATCTATCTATTCAAAGACGTTAAAACAATAGACATATTACTGGAAAACAAAAATAGATATTCTTAACTTAACCTCACGTATTCCTAACATTTTGTACCTGACGTCTTCCTTAGACTTACCTATCGGTTAATATTTTGTATGAAGAGCAGCCAAGAAAATATAATACCAACTAGATGTTACAATTTAAACGTCAAATTGAGATAAATAAGATATAGAGTTGTTATACTGCAATATCTGGTTAAAGAAATTATTAGAGTTCTATAGTAATATGTATTTTTTAGAAAATGTATAAAAATTGAACGTAGCAGGATATGAACCTGCGATTCTCGTAAACCATCGAACCTCTCTGATCACTAAGTCATATGTTCTCATCAAGCTTCGAAGTAACAAGCTTATAGGAATCTTTTCTAATGATTTTAAACAATACAATTTTTATAAAAAAATTGCGGGTTATAATTATGTGGTCAACTACTAGAATCTCTGCTAATTATGTGCAAATATGAATACTTTAGCTCTTGTTTAACCTATTTTGCTTTATTTTAAACAAATTTACATAAAATGAAGAGGGATAGAAATGGTCGACTGTAAACACGTCGGTTTCTATTCCCGCTCAAGGGTAACTAAGCAAAGCGCGGCGTTGAGTTCCTTCATTAATATGTTAACTGAGTCGTGGATCTCAACGCTGCTAGGAGAAAGCAATGAAAATATTAAGTATTTCCTTCCCCCGAGTGGGAATCAAACCCCCAACATGCATATACAGTCGTATGCATGTGCCCCTGCATCACGAGGGCCTGAAGTTATTCATATATTTAAAGTAGTTTTAAAATTTCAAACAAATATTATACAAGATATTTTATAAATATACACTTAAGTTAGCAATGCACTTACACCCCGGGTCTCGGATTCGTGATCACAGCGACTCTAATGGCCTCCTTAATGCCAGAGAGGAAGAGCGTGCTGATTTCACCCCGCGGCCAAAAAAATATGTAAAGCATGGATCTATGTATGAAGTTGTTTATGGTTATCTGGAAAATGGAAATTTTAAATATATGTAATACTAGCAAAGGGAAGATTTGGAAATATTAAATATTTAATTTCTTTAAGCGGAAATCGAACCCACCATTGATTTCATGTCAACTAGTGTTAGCATCTATTCCCATTAAGATACTTCCGTTTCTCATATATTGCTTGATTTTGCTATATAATTTAAACTTACCTCAAATAACAAATTTTCGCATTCATATGAGTCACAGAATATTAGACTAGTTCGTTCCTCCGATGTGTCCAAGCCGTTTTTGAGATAACTGAAATACTATCGTGATAATATTTATTATTTTTGATGATGATGATGATTTTTTCTAATATATAAGTATCTTTCCTTTTAGAAAAATATTCCTCATTCTTCAGGTTCTCAGATACTAATTAATTATGCTAAAGTTATTACTTAAAATAAATATTAATAATAGATAGTTTGTGTAACAACTCACCACTTCCTTGTTTTCACTGGTTATATCTAAATTGATCACTTGTATGTTATTTTCAGCTAATAGGCACATTATTTTGAATAAATCTTCTGATCTGTGAATAACATAATNATTTTTTGCTTATAATTTATTTCTAATATATAAGTACCTTTCCTTTTAGAAAAATATTCCTCATGTTAGATAGCGGTTATCAGATACTAATTAATTATAATAAAGTTATTATTTAAAATAAATATTAATCATAGATAGTTTGTGTAACAACTCACCACTTCCTTGTTTTCACTGGTTATATCTAAATTGATCACTTGTATGTTATTTTCGGCTAATAGGCACACTATTTTGAATAAGTCTTCTGATCTGTGAATAACATAATGAGAATTTACATAATTTACATGAATGGATTTAACAAATATAATAAATTGATTCAAAAGTATGTCATAGTAGAGTGCACTAGGTGCACTAGGTTCAATGGGTAGAGCGTGAAGCTAAAAAAATATATTATGAGATAATAATATTTAACAGGGTACTATATATTTTGAAAGGTAAGGTAAGGAAAAGCAAGTAAATTAAAAGGAAGGGAAAAAATCGCCTAATTCTAGACATCGTAATCGACATCTAATGCGCGTTGAGTGGCGGACCTCAACACTGTATTTCGTCTTCAGAGCAGAGAAATAAAATAATTCACTACCACGAGAGGAAATCGAACCTACGTAAAATTCTAATAATTTATATGCAATAATATAACATGTTTAACCGATTTATTCTGTATTTTGTATAATTATGCCCAGGAGTTAGTTAATAATAGCTTATTAAAGATATTGAAAAAAATAACAAATGTCATACGTAAGCGAAAAGATAGTAATTTGTCCATTATAATTTTCTGGAGCCAAGAATGACTATGATAAAGTGACTTACTCGTAGAATTTGTTTCTTTTCATAAATAAAGAAAATTAGAAGGTCAAAAAATATTTTTTAAAAAAGACTGTGATAACTATATTTTTTCGCATTCAATTTTCACCAATAAAAATAGATAAAAACTCGACATTTTCAGCCAAAATTCCTTTGAATAGTTTTATAGCTTACCGCAAATTTCTGGTGTTGCTGCTAACAATAGTAAGAGTGTTCGTCGGTAATCCGATAGCTATGTCCATTATCGCCTTTGAAAAATCTTTTGGGAGACGTTCAGAACTTCTATTTCTCATAGCTCCGATATTGTGTAAGCATTCAGTATTTCTACAGTATATAAATATATGAAACAATAATAGAAATATTTTCATTTTCATGTCTCCGGACTTTTATTTAATGCGAGTGGAGGAAGCTTAATAGTAGTATATCGACTTCATTTCAACCACTAATACGAATCATATTTCATTCATTTTTGAACGTTATATAATAGAATGAATGTTAGCTTCAGATGTGGCATAGTTGAGAATAAATATAATTGTGTTTTTACGTTTCAACAATCAATCGATAAGTTAGTTAAATTTATTATTAATAAAGCGGAAGAGTTTATATTAAAAATATTTTTCTTGTTATTTAGTTATGTATATTTATAACACAATAAAAAAATGGACCAAGCATTTTCTTGAGTACATCCTTGTATAATAATATATCTATATATATAAAATCGAAAGGTCACTCACTCATCACGAAATCTCAGAAACTACATGTGCTAGGAATCTCAAATTTTGCATAGGAGTTACTTATACGTAGGTTCTCGCTAAGACGGGAATTTGGAATATTCGACTTCTAAGGGGTTGTTTTTGGGGTCGAAAGTTTGTATGAAACTTCGTTACTACAAATGCTAGAAGTCTCAAATTTTGCATAGACGTCACTAGGACGTAGTCATGGAGACAGAAATTAATAATAACATAGTTCACGCGGGTGTAACCGCGAGCGGGCCGCTAGTACTTATATAAATATGTAAAAATCGATTTAAATGTAGACAATTCTCGTATTTAAATATATGTTAGATGCATATATTTCAATTTGACTAAGATTATATTTATATATGAATATGAATTTCAACTATTAGTTTACATCAAACTAAACTTAATTTCCTTGGAGTATCTGTAAAATATACTTTGGCTGTGCAGCCAAGTATGTCGTCCCCCCCCGTGCGGATTGGCGTTTGACGAGCAAAGTGGCCACTTTTCATCGTAGGGTATGGTTTAAAAGCTTTGCCGTGTTACCTCTAGGCCACCTTATCGTGTAAAGGGGACTGTCCATGCGGTGATATTGGATATTTCTCTCATAGTTTTGTTAACATAAGTTAGGACCGGAGTGTCTAAACACTACGTTCTCTGTATTAGTATTAGTGTGTTTATATGGTTTTTATTATTATTTTCATCAATATTATTTTTGCACTGCCCTTCTTAATATATTCATAAAATTTGGTTGCCTGGAAGAGATGACTTTTAGTGATAAGGCCGCCTTTTCACATTTTATAAGCTCCAGTAAATTATTTATTTGGTGTGACATAAAGAGTGTTTATGTTATGTAATATTCTCTTTGCGTACTTTGTTATGTGGAAATTTTATTTAGAAACAGATAAAACATATTTACATTTTAAGATGGCAAAAAGAACCTAACGGAACGGAAACAAACCTATCGTTAAATAATTTCTTTATTTAAATTCGGAATATATTTATGTAATTTATGAATAGATTTGAACGTTTAACCATCGTACACGTTCCATGTGCCAACTTTGCAACCATGGTGTGAATGTATATAAATCTTCCGTTACTGAGTGACTTACAGACAACGTACAGCCGAAGCTGCATTGCGTAGAAGGATGAAATTTGCAATGTAGGTTCCTTGGGGAGTATAGGGGAGCACTAAATGAGGATTTCCTGAAATTCCTACTGAAATGGGAAATAACGAGATTTTTACATTTATATATATTATTTTATATCCATGGAAACGAAATTGCAGGCGACGACTAGTATAAGTGCAAATATATATGTGTTTAAGCGTAATGAAGTTTACATATTAGAGGGAACTTAGGAAAAAAATAATATTTTTTTACATCTTCAATGTGTATTGTATATGGAGCCTTGTATGGCCGGCAGGTTACTTGAGTGCTGTCAACGGATATAGGCCCTAAATAATTAACTACCACAAAATGTCAAATATTGAGAGCTACTTCGTCAATAGCATTTTGATAGAAAATCGAAAAACAGAAAAAGAAAACATTAATGAAAAACAGGATATATTATAAATGAAAATACATTTTAAATGTTCGAGAAGAGGAAGAAGAGAGGTATCAGATGAAATATCTCTGGCTAGACGAAGCCTGAATTTCAGAAAAAAGCTCGTAACCTTCAGTTTTGCACGGAACTCTTGGTGGAAAGTGAAAGAAAGTGGGGAACGGAGTGTCTTAACACTAGGTTCTTTCTGCCAACCCTGCTGTGTGCGGGATACAGCGTGAAGCTAATACACACATATATCATATAACTATGTACCAAGATATCTAAACTAATATAACGATTGAAGTAAAGCTATTTCCATTACCTGTTGTACCATCTGTGTCTCTGCGGGACAGAACGTTGGAAATTCAACGCCGCGATCCCAGAAGCATTTCTATGGGTATATTTAGTGTGTGGTACAAAACACTGGCGATAGTCATTATATATTATTTTTTTGTAGAGATATTTCATCTTCATATTAAAGAAAATAAGATATATGAAGTAAGAGTAAGTAATAAAGTTAGGGGAGACCTCGGTCGAGAATATAATATCGATGATACTGGAAGAAAGTTGTGTAAAAAGCTTGAGGACCCTCCGCGTGACTTGTATGAAGAGGAGGATGTTAGTGGAGGTGATAGTGGAAGAAAACAGGAATGCAGTGAGCGTAGCTTTGCTGCCCGCTAGCGATATACTATGAATCTAAAAATAATCATAATGTATATTAAAGTTATAAAATTGTATATTAAAATAATAATAGTTCTACTACGTATTTGTTTTCATGCAAATGATATAAGATAATGTGTCAATTTTCTAATCCTTTGAATCATTAGTTGAAAAAGCAGTCCTATGTTTTATTTTGTCGAACGGTAATTGTATTGAGTTTGAACATTATACCCTGAAATAAATAGAAATTGAAGAACCGACTCACCGAGTTTTACTCTGTTTTTCCACACAAAATAAGCTTTATTAGATTAATTAAACTTATCCACAATTAAATAATAATCGCTGGCTCTTACATATTATGAATCTTGGTATCTTTCACTTAGTTTCCTTCAAATTAAACTTTACTGTCATATAATTACAGTATATTTTGTTATAAATTATATCTTATGCATTAACTCTAATAAATTTTGTAACGTGGGAATATGTAAACAAGTGACAAGGTTGTGTTTAGTCACTAGACTCAGGATCCGTTCAGTGATATATAGTGCACCCCTAAATGTTTAACATCTCTTAATGGCTGGTAATATTATTAATGTGAGTTGAGATTATTATTTTTAACTCTATAAGGATCAATTCCTAAATTTTTGGAGTTGGAGGTGGTTAGTACTTAGGGGAAAAAAAAAAAAAAAACATCAACCAAATTTGGGAAGAAATCAACCTTTTTATTTCAGACCGATATATGCTACTGTAATATACTATTTAGATATATAGGTTAAGGAGTGTCTAAACACGAGGTGCCCAAATTCCTTGCAACCCTGCAAAAAAAAGCTACGACCACTGCGTACTACATCTAATATTAGTAAGAATGTCTCTCCAATCTTAATAATTTACACATTCATTAACAGAGTAATGCAACGAGTCTGGTGCATAATAAATTAAGTGACATTGAAGAGATGATAAGGAGCGGAGTTTTCTTTTAAAACAAAAGGGGGAATATTAAAAAAATCCGGAGCGATCGCCCGCGGCCGGCTGCAGTCACTGCCGGGACGCCGGGACATAGTAAAGGGTGGACGAACTATGGGGTACAGGAAATGGACAACTCTTATTGATAAAATAAAAAAAAATGTATTTACACATTTTACCTGCTGCCGTTTTACATTCTTTGGAAGTGATCACGATGTAGTTATAAAGTACCATGTGAATGCGTAGTTCTGAGATTGGCCTCCATTTAAACTTTAATTTTCAAATAAAATCACTAAATTAAGGATGTACTGTATAAGATAAACTCTGCTCATTTTTTGAAAATATGCATGTAAGGTAGAACACAAACATGCACCTTTTTGCGGACCAGGAAAATATTCTAAGCATAAACATCCCGCTAGTGGGATGCGAACTCGTAATCAAAGAGTAGAAATAGAGTTTTCTTTTTTGTAATCCATTTAAATATATTGACGTTAATTTAGCCAAATATCACGCTTAGCAAATACAAAAATCAAATTAAAAACTGGTCTTAAAAAATATTTTTTTCTTCTACGTTTGAATTTTTGGAATTACGTTGCGAATTTTGTTGACGTTTTCACTAATAGAGAGAATGATTTAATACAATGTTTTCTTTGTATATAACATGCAGACTATATAAGACACATCCATATCAATAATAAGTACACTCATATATTTTAAAATTAAAACTTTTATCATCTAAATAGTTAATAGAAAGTTGGTCTACAATTTGTGAACCGTGTTGCACGAGGAAAAGGAATTTTGTCATTAGAAGAGAACTGTTCAGTTATTACAATAACAATTGTTTCAGGCTGTGGTGGCTCCTTGCTGGTTTTTGTCTTTTTTTCTATGTAGAAATGCCTTGAAAATTTACTTTGTAATTCATAATATTACTAGAGATAGTAAAAAATTAAGAGAAGTAATATCCTTAGTAAGAATTTTTATTAAGAATGCAGCATATAATAAAGACTAAAAGTATGAATTCTTCACGAACATCGTACATTTTTTTAGCTTCACGCTGTATCCCGCACATAGCAGGGTAGGCACAGGGAACTTGGATATCTAAAGTTAGTACACTACGTTCCCATTAAAACTCTTCCGTTCGCCATTTCCCACCAAATTCTTCTTTCTTAACGCCGTGATTTGTCTTGTTACCAGAGTAGGTAAATAAAAATAATTCTTTCCCCCGAGTGGGATTTGAATCCACAACCGTTGCGATTACAATCGGGCGTTATACTGATATGAAAAAAAAAATATATAAAACTAATACTACCTAAAATTTCCCGCCATCTGTTACATATAAAAAATGTCGATATAAATTTCAGTAAACACAGAACCCGAAGAACAATAATACCCTAGAGGCAAAAACTAGACGTACAGCTTTTTGTCATCCCTCAGTTTAGGGGTTAGGGGTGAAAATATTATTGCACATGTGCACATGGAGCAAAAACATTAATATTCACTTAAGAGAGATTGAAGCCAGCGTGTTGAGTGGCATAGCGTGACTGTAAACACAAGGGTTGTGGGTTCGATTTCATATTCCTCCTAGAATAAAATATTTAATATTTTATTTATTGTAACAAGATAAAGCGTGGCGGTGAGTTCCGTTACTCAACACGCATTATCTTGACAAATGTGGCGGAAACAGAATATCTTAAAATTGGGTTACCTGCTCCATGCGGGATACAGCGTGAAAGTAACAAAAATGGGTATGTATTTAGCTCCCCACTTTAGTAGCATTTAATATAAGATAGATTTGCCAAGCTTCTCAATAAGTAAATAACCCATGGCCCCCGGCTTTTTCGAATTGGCTTCACCACGTCCAAGCTCTGTTTGCTTAAGTTTGTTTCCATTGTCGTTTTTTTTATTAATGTTTTGTTGAGTTTCTTTTGTAATTCTTATGATTTTTTTGGTGCTTTACAAAATATAGATGCATATGTTGTAAATTATTTAGAATGAAATTTTTTTTTATCATCACACTGTCTCTCGTAGATATAATGGTAGACAGAGGGCAGGTAGTGTTACGAAACTGCGTTTCAAATATATGAAAAATCATTCTTGAGGTTAAAACATTAAATTTTATATTTATAATTAGGATTGCTTGACTCCGCAAAACAATATAAAATCCGCGATTGAAATTCGTATCCACGACCATTGCGTATACAACTGTGCTATGATGGTGTCCAAAGTAATTCAAACGTCATAATCGTTAAAAAAACGTATATAAACAATGAAAACCAGCATATACGTTTTTATAAAACTGCTACGTGACTTGTGAAAGATTGAAGATTAATTTTATTTGCGAATACAACTGTTAGTGTAATGCACCAAAATATGTTCTGAAATACTGTTTTATCTATAGATATGACTAGGTTTTCCATGTACAACCTATCCTCCTTATATTATATACTAACGGCCCGCCCGCGGCTTCGCCTGCGTGAACTACGTTATTATTAATTTCTGTCTCCATGAGTACCTACGTCCTATAAGTGACGTCCATGCCAAATTTGAGACTCCTAGCACTTGAAGTTTCTGAGATGTCGTGATGAGTGAGTGACCTTTCGGCATTATATATATATAGATGAGAAAACTATTATTGGGGACTTTAATCAATGTTCATAAGTCAAGTAGCCAAGTTAATACACCAGCAGTGCTATTTGATATAACATTGTGGAATTGAAGATAAACTAATAGTAGTACCATACCTATAGGAGACAATCTCACGTATCTACTGGAAAATACTTTATAAACTGAATCTTTAGTTGTATATTATACGAGTAACGTTACTCTCATTCTGAATGATATTAAGCGAACTCTATTCGAGCGGTGACTTGGAAAAACCTTTGCGAAAATTAATTGTTTTCTACGAAACAATTGTTCTTGTTTTGACTGACTGATGTTCCAAAAACGAGATTTTTAAACTAAATTAATCGAATGGCAGAGGAAGTAAGTATGTTAATTGTACATTCCTATTGTTATTTTATGATAGTAGTACATTTTTATAAAAGCGGCTTCACGGTTTTTCCCATATGGAAAGCTGAGCAGAGAAAAGGTAGTGTAAAGGCATATTTCGATGATTTTTTTCAAACAGATAGATATGTCACAAGCGGTCGTGCCTCTCTATCGTTTGTCCACGCTCTCGTTCGCACGCTTGGTTCAAGCAGAACGTGACAATGAGTCATGTTTTTTCATACGTGCAGCCGTTCATTGATTTATAAGACTACATTACATCAACAAAAGAACTATAATTGTATAAGATCAATTTTGAAGTAACCAAAAGGTATTTTCATAATAATTCATTTGGGACATTTAAAAGCTATAATATTTACTTTGTAGAGGAGCTTAATGGAATAGTGCTAGAAAAAATATATGTTATATTCTTTTCACATCGAGTGGAGTGTTATAATAATCGATAGTGATACAATTTTGTTGATGTTTGTTTATTTGGTCCTATCCAAATAAGGGATCTTTAATATAACAGTATCGGTGCTTCGGAAAATATTGCTTGAAACATGGGTTGTTTAGCAATGATGAAAATTTTCTCTTCAATACTAATTTGGTTTCTTTAGATATATAGCAGGGATAGAAGAGGTAGCCTAGTGTTAAGACACTCGGCTCCCTACTTTCCGCCTAACTTTAAAGGTATTGCCTGTTGAGTGGCGGAACTCATCGCCGCCGGAGATAATATGTGAGTAGTATACATAAATGCGGACGGCCGCTGGAGCAAACGTGTCTTAGGGTGGAGACCCCGTACAAAACGACCGGTGGGACGACCCCCTGCCAGATGGGCCGACGACATAAAGAGGTTGGCGAGAAGCGGATGGGTCCGAAAAGCTGAGGATCGAGTGTTGTGGCGAGAATTGGGGAAGACCTATGTCCAGAAGTGGATAAAAGATGGCTGTTGATGATGATGATGATGTTGATACATAAATTTCAGGTCAATCTTGTTACTGATTGCTTATGTTCTTTATAGCAAAATAAACAGATAGGACCTAGTTTTAAGGCAATGCAGACAATTTCGCTCGAATTCAAGACATTGTGTGTGGAGCGACGGAATTTAACACCGCACTTTGTTTAGTTCAATATGTTTTTTATAATTATTAGGAGAAAAAAGTACGTAAATACTTTAATTAATTGCAAACTAAGTAAAGGAACGTATCACGTCTAACCAGAGGAACAAAAATATTTAAAACCTAAAACACTTCTCGAATTGGAATCCAACACACAACTATTGTACATAAGCGGGCATTTATCCACTAAGCTACGATGGCGTTAAATATTAAATAAGAAAACATAAGCAATTAACTTCTGAAACAATTCAAGATATTTTATTACAGTCGTAAACAAATGGCAAACCGAAGTTTACCCCACAGCCCTCCTCGTTATATTAATTCTTAGGTCTATATATAAATTAAGACTTTCCATTAATTGCAGCTAATTCAAATCAAAAAGTAATAAAAACAGGCCGGTAGTGGCGCAGGGGCAAGCGTGCTACTGTATGCGGCAGGTTGTGGATTCGATTCCCTTTCGAGAAAATTATATATTTAAAATTTTAATTTCTTCACTCGAACGAGTATACGCAATGCCTCGAATGCCAGGAACGAGTGTCTTGATGGGAACGGAGAGTCTTCTTACTAGGTTCCCTCTTTCCATCCTGCTATATATGTAACTAAAAGAAGTAATAAAATGCTTACAACAAAGCTATCTCAGCGACATTCGACTTCCCGTATCGTACCAACGTAGCTTAGTGAGTTTCTTTGAATTATTTCACGAATTGAAATTGCCACGGGCTCCCTTGTAAAGCAAAGTGCAATTAAAAGAGTCACGTCCTTTGAACTCGGTCTAATTACAAAGACACGTTCGTTAAATCTACTGTTTTAATTCATCTCGTTTTATGATGCTCGAGTTATATGGATATTATGGTCTGGTTCTCTCTCGGCCAATCCTCGCTCCGTGATCCCACCAGCTTTGCTGCAATGAAAATTATGCAGCTTGGCTGATTTATTTGAATTATGAATGTAAGAATATGTTTTAGAATGATTATTGAGGCCAGTCGTGGGGCAGGGGCACAAAGTATAATTGTTAACGTGACAGGTTGTGAGTTCGATTCCCACTGGAGGGAATGACAAATGTAATATTTTCATTGTCTTCGCTCTGGTGACGAGGCAAAATCGCGGCGTTGTGTTCCGCCTCTGAACAAGCAACGCCGTTAATGTAATTGTAAATATTTTAAATGTATAATATATATTACAGTACACAGTGTAGTAATGAAAATTCAGTTTATATAGTTTGTTTAAAATTATTTAATCTTGCATAGCGATGATGATCCATTATAAGTTTTTGATAGACGTCGTCATGAGAAAATGAATATGTGCCTGAGTGTACACTAAGAATGTATATAATAAAAAAAACTCTTATATATTGGCCCTTTTGGCGCACAAGCGTGTGCCAGTTAATGCGACAGCTATGGGTTCGATTTCCAACAGAGAGAATGAATTATTTTCATTTCCTTGTTTTATTAACAAGACACAGAGCAAGACACCTCGAAAATTATGAGGAAATTCACTATGCCGCTGCCACCTTGCTATAGAAATACACGTTGCATATTATATTTGAATCTGTTGTTCCCTTTATATTTGACGATATGCACTGCGCTACCGTTCTAGCGGTAACATTTAAAAGTAAATTATTAACGCTTGTTAAATTGCAAGTAAATTTATATTCATTTGGAAACAACGAATGGAATATTGAAGAGAAGTATTTAAATACATTAATTTTGAGTTATAAATAAAATATTACTTATCTTACTTTCAATTGTATGAATATATAACGAAAATACGTTTTAAAAGCAGTATGTTTTAAGAAAACAATAAATATATATTTTCAAATTCTTTTATCGGTGTATCTCACATGTGTTAAGCCACTGCGTTACCCACTTTCATTCTCTCGTTTGGGAATCGAATCCACAACCGTCGTGCTTACACACAGATGCCGTACCACTGCGCTACGACGGCCTTGTACATACAAATATATAGGTAGTTATGTAAAATAAACCGCTATACAACCAAACTTACTTTCCCTTAATATTCGAGTCGTCTAAGTCAAATAGTCTCAGTGGACCGAATAATTCTGAAAATTGCGATCTAAGCGTACAACCAATTTTCTCTTATTTATTTTAAAGTGACTTTGGCTAACTTTTGATTGTATAACTCTAAGTAATAATTGCGCTTCTAATATTAAATATGCCTATTTGATATTTCGTATGCTGTGGAATATAACTTTTATATTATTATGTACTGGGAAAGTTGACGTTAATCTTAGATATTTAAAATATATATTTATACAGATGTGTTTGAATGTAATAATTTCGGCTGTGGGTTCGATTCATATTCGGTGTATTAACAAAAGGTTCCCTTCGTTCCACCCTGCTATGTGTGGGATAGAGTGGAATTTAATTGTAGTTATTTACATGAACTGCACTTCTTATTCTTTTTCAAATATATATTTGAAAGAAGTTTAAAAACAACTATGTTGAAATATTTTGAGTTGAATGGCGGAACTGAATACTACGCTATGTACTCTTTACATGGGCTAAGAAAAGGAACAAGAAAATGAAAATATCTAATTCCTCCAAATGGTAATCATACCCAAAACCGTAGTATTTACAATAGACGCCATGCTAGCAATAATAAATAAATATAATAATAAATTTATATTATCTCAAACAAGGTACAACCAGGTAAATCCAATTGAATATTTCTAAAGAAATGTACAGAAATACTAGAAGAAATTCAATCCGTGCGTTGAGGTGGGACAGAATCTATCGCTAAATAACGGACTTGATCGTCGAAAGCTTTTAAGAGATGAGATCGCCACCTCGCCGTAACACGCCTCGCTAGACAAAGGGCAGACCGTCGTTTTATTATGTATTTAGAAATTGTAAGTATATTAATTTTGTTTTTGGTAATTGAAATTTTAGTTTAATTATAAGGAGTTTTGGTGTTGAAATTACGAGGGATTTAATTATGGTAGGTAATTGTGGGATGTTTTTGGTTAAACGTTTTGAGCTTTAGAATACAAAGATGACACAATAATGGAAAGAATATAAATCTTTTGATAGTATTTCGACTTACACTGATTGAATATATTAGCAGAGATATCCTTGTGTCTTAAACACTCCGTTCTGTAAGCACATGACTATTTTCGAAACATTTTGCCATTTATGTTGAATTGTAGAACTGAACACCGCGTTTTGTATTCTTTACGAGAGCAAGAAAAGTTTAGACGAGAAATTTAGACGCTATGCTGAAAAAGAAAAAAAATGAAATCCTTACAGAAACACTTTGTAGTCCGTCTGTCAATAGCATTTATCTCGAGATTACAGTCGAGCTGAAATTACTATTAAATATATTAAGTCTACGGTTAATACGGCCTCAGCACAGAAAAAAATCGAGCTTCTAAGCCAACACAATCAAATGATACGAGTATTCTTCGTTTTTGGTGCATTTTGTATGAAATTCGCCGCGTAATCAAAGCCGTATACCATATTGGGTACTCCCCGTGGACCTACAGTTCTGGAATTTAGCAGGAAGAGAGGTCTTATAATACCTAGTGCCCCTACGCCACGATAACCTAGGATAATTTTATTTATTTATTTATTATACAGAAAACAGCATATTATTAACTACTAAGAAAAAAAACTTGTACAAAAAATAAAGTCAATTACAGTTTTCTACTTATAAGTATTATCTAAGTACAGAGCTACACATCATTTAAACATTATGTTATTAGAAAAAAAAGATACATATTTAAATCCTTAAAAAAAATAAGATGAAATGCCCCATGTGTGTTTGTGTGTGACTGTGTGTGTATGCGTGTGTGTTTGCGTGTGTGTTTGCGTGTGTGAGTGTATAGCAATATAAGCAATTATGTAGATTGAAACCGTTTAATTTGGTTTCTAAAAGAATATATAGATTCTTAGTTTCACGTAATAATTTCAAAATCTACCTAAAACGAATATCCTAAGACAGATAAACAATGCTAAACGTATAACATGCGTTTATCTAAACTAAATACCCTTGTTAGTTCTCAGTTAAATAAATCTATTTTCATTAAACAATGTTTGTGTCTTTTTCTTCCATTAATTGAAGAACAATGCAATTAGAGGGAATGGTATATTATAAATATTTGTCTTGTGTGTACTCAACGCTCGAGTGCTGTATTGAGAAGAAATACAAACTGTGATGTTTGTTGTAGGTAATGTAAGTAAAGTGTAAGTGTAGTAAAGTGACATTAGACTTGTAGAAAATCAGGCTGACTTTTCTCGAGTACTATTTTTTATTATTTTAGGGATAGAGTAATTATTTTAAGGTTTTTTTATGAGCAAGTTTTTATGAATGTCATCTGTATATAGTTAAATAAAGTATAATTTAAAAAAAAACACGCTTCTCTACATCAAATAATACAAGTTAATTAAGGGAAACCTATGAGGCACGCTAAATAATAGCCTAAAATTAAAAGTACGTTTTTAAAATAAAAACAGTAATAAATATATATTTAAAGTAATTCTACTCCCTTCTATTCTCTACCCCTTGCTACTCTCATGTAATGGTAAAAATAAAATTTGTCGAAAGAAAACGATGTTAATATTTTCGTATTGTGCTATCACTTACAAGTGCTTTTTCATATAAAATATTTTCGGTTTTCTTTTTCTTTAGCTTCAAATAAATACTATAACATTTATTATAATGATATGCAATACTAGTAGTAAATTGCGAGCGGTAGCTATGTACGTGAATGTAAAAACCCGATTTTTTCCATTTCTGTAAGAATTTATAGAAAATCCTCCCTTATTGGTTGCCCTACACTCCACTCCACACCAAGGAACTCCATAGTCCCTCAGTAACGGTAGCGTTTTACATAATCCTATCCATACCTATATTATAAATTCGAAAGTAACTCTGTCTGTCTGTCTGTCTGTCTGTCTGTCTGTCTGTCTGTCTTTT
>JAKRZM010000966.1:16605-111798 GCA_036379175.1 Heliconius cydno galanthus
TTCCAATTGAAATCGTTAATAAGCCAAGCGTTATAAAATTCCTCTGTTTTTCATATAAACAATATCTGTGATTTTTTCAACCGGGCTTTTTATATAATATTGTTTTTTAAGAGAAATTGTAAATTTATTGGAATATTTTTATTTACTTTTCATATTGTTTTTACTAGGAAAAAATCATTTTTAATAAAAATATTATTTTATTAATATTTGCATCAGGGACTTTACAAAGTAATATCATCGCTGGTAAAGTAATATCATATTCTTCTCTTTATTTTAGCCTATTTACTTTGTTTTTTTTATTGTGTTAAAAATACACAATACATACAATACAAAGGAGAAAATTAATGAAAAGAGTATAGGACTAATCACTGCGTTGTCCATTTTCAGTATTCAAATATTATACCTACATACCTCCTTAATATATTTTTGAATATCGACCGGAAAGCGGAGAATCGAGACATAAAGGTCTTCTTGCCTGCCCTTCTATGTGGTATAGAGTGTGAAGCTAAAGTTGTAACAGCTTCACGCTGTATCCCGCACACAGCAGAGTAGGCACAGGGAACTTACTGTTAAGACACCCCGGTTCCCATTTTCTGCCGAATTCTGTAGTCATTGCGTATTCTCGGCATCAGAGCGAAGAAATGAAAATATTAAATATTTCTTTTCCTCGAGTGGGAATCGAACTCACAACCTGTCGCATTTACAGTCACATCCTATTGGCCCTGCGTCACAACTGGCTTCTAATATTGTAAAAGCTATAAAAAAAGAATTGAAAGATGTTTTATCGCCTACAACGACAGGAAGCTAAGTTACCGCTTAGAAAACTGTCACTCAACACGTTCATAAATCTACGTCCGCGATGCTTCAATGGAATTGACCGCAATAGAGCGCACTACCTATTACTTGAATGTAATTCATTTATGACTTTCATAAAAAAAATCCATTTAAATAAATAAATTGGCATATTTTGCTATAGTGATACTCGTACGACGTTTATTTATTTATTTTAGCTTCACACTTTAGGGTATGTAGGGGTGGTTCTTAATTGTTTATAAGTTAAATAATTATTTTAAATACTAAGCGATTAAAAGCTATATAAGTTTGGTGGTGTAAATTTTCATTTCGCGTACAATTTACATTTCAAATTCACGAAGTTGCAACTTTTGACTTGTTTGAATATTGAAAGTTGGATGAAATAATTTCGTAAGTATTAAATATTGAAATATATTTTAAAACTATATATTAGTTTTGGAATTAATAACAGTGTGAGTTATTTATTTCATTGAAATGGTAAATTCAAACCTCAATGGCACCCTTTATTTTAGCAATATAAAAAGAAAAATATTTTAAATTTGAGACCTTCATGTCGCCTGTGTAAACGACGGTTGCGGGTTCAATTCTCGCTCGGTGGAATGAAATATTTCATTTCTGACGCAAAACGCGGCGTTGAGTTTCGCCACTCCAAAGTGGGGAATTGGAGTATAGTGGTGTATCACATCGATATTTTATTTATATGGATCTATTATTTTAATTTAATTTAATTTAAAGTACATATTAACATACATTCAGTATAATGTTCTAATTCTGATATTTGTGCAAATAAATTGTAATAGTATGTTATAACAATATTTACTTTTTAATATATTACATGTTGAATTCATAATAAATATATGGCCATGGGCGTAGGAATAGATGCCCACTCCATATTTTTACTAACAAAAGCAATGCATGAAAAAATAAAAAAAAAACTTATTTATTAAAATATCAGCTCAAAACTAAAGTCAAGGTCCTAGAAAAAAAATTTTCGATGTTAAACAGAGTTAGTAAATATAAAAAAACTGAAAAATATACTGACAGTATGTTTTTCACTTTTTATGGTATATACCAATATAATAAAAACATTTATGATTACAAATATGGAGGGATGTTTATCCCGCGAATATCTGTTTTCGTTATCAAATCTACGATATCCGGTTACTTAATTAGCGGCAACTAATAACTAGACCAGAAGGTCATTACAGTAACTATATTTATTTAGAAGATATAACGCATTGAATTAACGATATGAATATAATAATTTATTCATTCAATAAATCACTGTTGAAATACTTTTGAATAAATGTACAATAATAGACTAGACAGAGGAGACCTAGTGTTAAGATATTCCGTTTTCCGCCCAATTTTCCAGACGTTGCCTGTGGCCGAGTTCAACACCACGTTTTGTACACCAAGGTGGGAAACTGAAAATGTTCTTGCTTCCCTCTGTAACCCGCGTGTAGCAGGGCATGCAGAGGGAGTCTCGTGTTAAGACAGTCTCTTCCCAAATTTCCGCTGAATGCTGGAGGCATTGCGTGTTGTGTGGCGGGACTCTACGCCGCACTTTGCGTCGACACCAGAGCAAAGAAATGAAAATATTAAATATTTCATTTCTTCGAGTGAAAATTGAACCCACTACTACGTTTACAGTCACACGTTTGTGCCCCTACTCGCAATTGACCTCACAAAAAGAAAATAAATAAATTATACCTAATGATACTCTCAAGTGGAGATCGAATACACAACCTCCGTTTACCTTAAATGCTGCTCCACTTCGCCACGCCACTACGCTAAAAACTATAAAAATAAAAAACTTCATATAATTCGGGGTATAAACATCTTCAACCCCGTAATCTAAACATATTATAGCAGCTAATCAAATATTCCTATTCACAACAGATGATTACCCAAGATATCATCACCTTCTCCAAAATCAGGGGGAAACGAACATCGGTGGCGTAATGTCATTATTTAGTTCAATTTANAATATAATAAAAACATTTATGATTACAAATATGGAGGGATGTTTATCCTGCAAATATCTGTTTTCGTTATCAAATCTACGATATCCGGTTACTCAATTTGCGGCAACTAATAACTAGACCAGAAGGTCATTACAGTAACTATATTTATTTGAAAGATATAACGCGTTGAATTAACGATATGAATATAATAATTTATTTTACAGAGGCTAAAAATGAAACTATTCATGCAATAAATCACTGTTGAAATACTTTTGAATAAATGTACAACAATAAAGCAGACAGGAGACCTAATGTTTAGATATTCCGTTCCGCCCAATTTTCCAGACATTGCCTGTGGCTGAGTTTCCCATTCCTATTTCTCCGTTTCCCATTTTCCGCTGAATTCTGGAGACATTGCGTGTTCAATGGCAGAACTCAACGCCGCGCTTTGCGACGACACCAGAGCAAAGAAATAAAAATATTAAATATTTCATTTCTTCGAGTGAAAATTGAACCCACTACTACGTTTACAGTCACACGTTTGTGCCCCTACTCGCAATTGACCTCACAAAAATAAAATAAATAAATTATACCTAATGATACTCTCAAGTGGAGATCGAATACACAACCTCCGTTTACCTTAAATGCTGCCCCACTTCGCCACGCCACTACGCTAAAAACTATAAAAATAAAATACTTCATATAATTCGGGATATAAACATCTCCAACCCCGTAATCTAAACATACTGTAGCAGCTAATCAAATATTCCTATTTACAACAGATGATTACCCAAGATATCATCACCTTCTCCAAAATCAGGGGGAAACGAACATCGGTGGCGTAATGTCATTATTTAGTTCAATTTACAGAATTAGCTTGATAAATATATTTAAATTAGTGTTTTCGTATACAGATGCGCGCGCCGTACTTCCTACGCCCGTAGCAGGCTCAGTGATACATTCCCTTTGGACGAGGGCAGACGTTTGTGCCTCTCCTCTGTTGAGGAATCGCGGTGTTTTTCGAACTAACCCAGTGACAGTTTGATAGGGAGTGCTTTTTTGTCAGTGTAGTGTTGTGAAGTGACTGTAGTGTAAGGTAAGATATATACTAAAATCATATTTTGTATAAAATAAGCTATTTTTATTTGTTTTTTTCTGTGTTTAACGTTTTTTTAGTATTTTCTTACTATAATTGTATATATACATAGAATGCTAAATTAAGTTAATACCTAATTTGTTAAGCAACCTGTTTAATGGAGGAGGATGGAATTTACTGTTAGGAAAGGAATTTACTATAATAGTAAAATATATAAATAAGATAAATTAAGCTTAATGCAATCTTCTTATAAATATCTAGTCTAGATTGTAAGTAATATATTTTATGGCTGAATGGCTAATAAGGGCAAACAAAACAACTCTATTATCGATAGAGTAAATGGTCTCGTAATGTACCCAGCATTTGAATTATATATTAGCCTCTTACAAGACTCCCCAGCTCGTTTAATATAGTCGTAAAATCAGATAGCGTTTTATTCGATATATTTTGCTTGAAGATAAAAATGGAATATTTTGAAACTTTCATAAAGTATTTAGGGAATTTGCTGTATAAACATATAGTATGTGTACATAGTATTTCTATTTTCTATTACAATTATAGCATAAACGTAATATAAGTTCTTATAGCGTTAAGTTCCGCCACTCAACTCACCATGCGTCGAAAACGGGGAACAGAGTGTCTTAACACTACATTTCTTCTGCCTACCTTCCTATCTGCGGGATACAGCGTGAAGCTGAAATTAAGTCCTTAGCATTTGCATTTATTAGCATTGTTATAGATGTTCTTAATGAGGTGTTCTAAAAAGGTTAATTTATATATACTGATTGTCGATTAAAAATGTCGGAACAAAATCTAGGTATATAGAGTTTTAAAACTCCATGAGTACATAGTTTTATTCATGTAAAATACTACTACGGTATTATATATGTATAAGGTACAATATTATTTTAATTGAACTGGTAATTCCCCAATTAACAGCATACACGTAATTTAGGATAATGCATACTCTATAGCTTTACCATTATAATTGAACTAAACAATTTGTATTGTAATTGAAAAGTAATAGAATTGAAAGCAATAATTAGAGAACTATCAGAAATGAGTTTAACACATTATTACATATTAAATGGTTATACATTCAATGTCACTAGTGTGATTTTTTTAGTTCACAGCTGAGCTTTAAACAGAACTAATTTTAATGAAGGCGCGAATTCGAAAACAACGGACGTCTTAGATTATGTCTTTGTAAATAAAGAGGATGTATAAAAAATATTATATTAGTATAATATAAATTATTCCGTTACTTAGTGGCTGAACAAATAACACGCCGGTATTACCCCGCGGCGTAGAGCTCTGAAATAAGTCACGTAGGTTTCTTGAGGAGTATACGTCTAAGGGAGCACTAAGAAATAATTTTAGAAATTCGGAAAAACGGAAATCAACGGGATTGACTATTCTAGTAAATATAGTAAAATTGTAACTGACTATCGCTGTCTGTATATGGAAGGTATGTATAATAATATAATAAGACCTAATGGGTGCATCTATCTACCCAAAACAATATTTTTTTGTGGGTTTAACTATTTGTCTGTGTATTTACGCACGATAATCTCAGAAATGACTTAACCGGTTTAAATGCAGTTTGCATTATTATATTTTCATTTTCTTAATTTTTATTGATTATTTTATTCAAATAAACAAAACTACAATAATAGCATACTTGTTGCTACTTCCATAATGACAGCATCAATTAACCCCTACCATATATGAGTATAAGATAAAAGCTCGTAGTCTTAGATGAGTGATTTTAGTGAATCTACGTAGAGCCCGGCCAGATGGTGCTTGCGTCGTAGCGTCGTAGCGTCGTAGCGCCGTAACATATATCGTAGCGGGCACATATTTGGCTGTGAGACGTGAATATGCACAGTACATTGATATGTGAACGGCGAAATTATGTCAAAATAGCGTTATGTTATGAAAATAGTTATATTCCTTTAATATGTATAAGATTAAGTATATTTGATATATAATAGAAATATTTCTAAACGGATTCATTTTGCTCATGAGATAAGAAGGCAGCAAGTTAATTTTTGTCCTTCTGATCGTTTGTATATATTGTCTGTACAGTGGCAGTATTCGAAAATTTGATTTGAACCAATAACTATCGGGTCGATTCTCATAAAAATAAATAACAATCATATGAAAAAAAATACCAATTTTATTACAATATTGAAATCCTTTTCGCGTCTTAATTTCAATAAAATAATTTAAAAAGCCTAAAAATCCAAGAACTAATACTAAATACTATACAGAACTAATGTTGTATCGTAAATTCGCACACCTGAAGCAACGCGAAGTAGAATGTTGAAATTTAGAATATGATGTCCTTTGAAAGTGTAAGGAGCACTAAGACAGAACTACTCGAAATTCGTACGGGGATGGGCAAAAACGGGATTTTACGTTCTATTTAACTAAATTGTGGAATACGACCCGTCTCATACATAATGTATTTCATAAATATATAAAATAACATAAATATATAAAATAATCGTCTTTTTATTTTGTTCCACTCTTTACAAGAGCTCAGGTTTTGGTTTTTTAATTATGCTTGTCCTACGAGTAAATTTCAATGACGAGGCTTTTACACGAGCCCATAGTAAATTCTTTTTACTGAAACATCGGTCTGAATTTGGTAGTTCTAAAACTGAAAAGGGCTTTAAGAGGCGACCAGACTATATTAAAAGAATGAACAAGCTTTTTTTTATAGAATTTTCAATTCATATGAATTTCATCTTATTTTGCATTTGTACATTTTATGTTTATAACTTTTATATTTATCATTTGAAATATATGTGGCTTCTGTTGTATTAATGCATGTTTCATATTACATAGTTGAAGAGTTGGTTTGGTTGAATGCTCTAATCTCAAAAACTTCTAGTTAACTTGTATAGTCTTTTATAGTTAACTTATTGATACAATCTTATTGATGTAAAAGTTAGTGAAAGGTATTAAGAACCTAATGATAAATGATTTTTTGTCTTTAAGATCAGAAAATAATTAAATTATTGTTTTTATCCTTCTTCTTTTGTTCTCAGCTTCACTTTAAATATCGTACATAGCAGGATAGGCAGAGATAACGTGGGAAATTAGAGTTAGGGCACTCCATCCCCATTAAGACATGTCCTAGGGAGTGACTGCGTTGCATGCTTATGCCCCTGTGACACGATGGCCTCTACATTAAATTTGATGAATATAAAAAATCATCAATAAATAAGTTTAAACTCGACAGGTATATCCCAATTGCGCCAAAATAAAATTTGTTGACATGTATTATTAAAAATAAATTACTCAATCCGGAAATATTAAGTAAAGTGAAATTGTATTTTAAATTAATGATTTCATGCATTAAGAACAAAAGATTTTAAAGTGATTATCAATTTTAATATTTATTCCATTATCGGTCATAAATAACTCGTTAAGGCCGGGCCTTTGAAAAATTCTCAATAAACAGTTTCGAATAAAAATAATGGATGTTAAACAAAGAATGGCTACGCAGAGAATTATCGTCAGTATAAATTCTTCAAAGGATTATGTGGATGACGACCAGCGAGGCGGGTATTGTTGCGAAATAACGCGATCGAAACGTTTCTAATTAATAAAATATGAATATTTAATATTTTTAAGAAGAAATGTTTTTTTTTAGTTTTATGCTGTATCCAGCAGGAAGAAGTGACTTATACTTCAGAAAATGGGCATAAAATGAAGACCATGACTTACAACGGAGAAAATCTTTAAATATATATATTTTTTAATTTAACGCATCTTCTGCATATTAAATAGTAGATGGACGGAACCTAGGGCTAAGATTCTTCGTTCTCCATTTTCCACCCACGCCACCATCTGGATGCGTGCCACTCCACTACTATGCGGTTTTATAGAAACTTCCTTCCACTTACCGTTAGACACTGCTGCGCTATACAAATGTATGAAAAAGTAATGATTGTTGATATACGTATATTACAGTAGAATAAGAAGCTAATTCGTTTAAATATTTACCAAAAACATAAAGAAATAAACACACATGGAATCTTTGAACGTGATACAAATTTCAAATATATTTGTCGTGGATAAATTAAATATTTTCCTGTTAGAGTGTTCTTGATGTGAGTCAAAAAGTCTGCCTTATTTACTTTTTTAACGTTTCAAGGAAAGGGCAAAGGGAAAGCTATTTTGAGATGAATATTCTAATTGTGTATTTTATTGTATGATGTCGTTCGTTATAGCGCAGTAGAAAAGATATTTCGTCTGGTTGTAGATTCAAATTTAGTGTGCTTAAAATTTGTGGTGCTATGAGACAGCGTCTAAGTGTGAACGTGTTGGTAGTAGGTTTGTTCACTATTCCTACTAGGTTTTCCCTGCCTACCCTGCTATGCAAGTCGACTGTTATTGCGTTTAAACGTCCCGGTTGTGCCGTCTATTCTCATTTCCCATTTTGGTAACAAGGCAAAGCGCGGCGTTAAGTTTGGTGGAATTTAAAATTGATCATTGTATCGGGAACAGAGAATTTAAATTGAATTTCACTGAAGCTAAGAAAAAATTAAATATAAAGTCACTTCCATAAGTGAAATTGATCGAAGATTGATCACTTATTATCATCTAAGTTCAGCGTCCAATAACAATGACGTCATTACTGTTTTAGCCGTTCTACAAAAGCCACCTAATAAAAAAACACAAATGTTTTCAGTTACAGAAGTGTAAACGGCTTGTTTGTAAAAGAATAATATTTCTCGACTTGTTGTTATTTACATTGCGGTGTAGACTCCCAATGTTGTCTGTATTAATATTTAAATTCTATCTAAGCTTTTTAGAGGTTATCGGGGCGTTGTGGAACAGTGTTTGAGTGTAAAAGCGATATAGGTTCGATTCTCATTCGGGGGAATGATTATTTTGTTTACATTTCCCCACAACGAAGCCGTGACGTTAAGTATCGTTGTTACTCAACAATTGGGCGGTAAGCGGAAATCTAGGCTCTTCAACGTTCGTAAGTATTTTTTTTCTTTTTTATTTTTCGCCATATATTTATGGGCAAAATCGTAAACGAATTATTTGATTTTGATTTTTTTTTCACTTGTGAGAAAAAATGTTATTATTGAAGTATATATATATTGTTGTGTATTAAAGAAGAGATCCCTGAAAAAAATTTCGAATGAATAATAAAATATTAAGGTGTAAAGCTTATAAAATCAACAATTTTTTATAATTTAATCATAAATTTAAAATTATTTGGCTAAGCCGTGAAAAATTATCGAATGATCTTTTTTTTAGCATAAACGAAATTTCTAGATTATTGCAAATAACGAACGTGATGAGCGTCGATAGTCCGAGTGTTAACGTATTATGATTTTCACGCGATTTTTGAATATTGGGGATTTTCTATAACCAACATATGTACCGAATTTTGCCTTGAAAAACAAAACAGGTAAAATTTATTAAACAAGATTGATGAATTTATTTTCGATCCCAGGGGCGGTAAACATTTTCTCAACGATTAATCATCCCGTGTCACCTGCCCTAAGTAAGCAATAAGCCTTTATTATTCTAAACAGCTAGCATATAGGTGAAAAGTTGTCATGTGGTTGTTGACAATTTAGATTTGGGTTTTGCCCCTAGAGGTGGGGATTTACATATTATGTGTCCTAAAGTCTTGTCATTTTTACATAAATATCGACAAAATATTAGCTTAAATACAATTTTTTTAGAGACCATCGTAGCGCGCGGGTACAAGCGATAGTTCCGGTATTAAACGGTGTTGAGTTTCGCCACTCTACGTGCAAAATATGGAGAATTCAACGGAAAGTCGGGAACGGCAGTGTTTTAAAACTAGGTTCTGAAGTTGTCTCTCCCAAAAATTAAAAATATTTAGTTTATAAATGTGTGATACTCGTCTGCATGACTATCAGTATACTTATTATTAAAAAAAAAAGATGAACCAACAAAGCACTGCGTTAAGTTCCGCCATTCAACACATAGAGAATGGACTATCTATCATACTAGTAATATAAACGAAATTGAAATAGAATAAAATATTTGAAAGCTAGAGAAGCCAGTTAGTTATAGTATAAAAAATATAGTCCTAATTGACTCATCAACGGCCAGAAACCGCCGACGATAGAAATATGACTTTATAAAAGGGTGCTGATTATACAGTAAAGGCGTCGTTTTAAGAACACTTTATTAGAATTTTATTTTTGTGATAGTGAAAAGGTAGTTACGTCTTTAAAATATTTAATATTTTATCAATATCGAATCTATTAACTGAAAAATTTTAGAGAGGCTTAATTTGTGCGAGTGTTTCTAAAAGTAGAGCCAGAAAAAAAAACTTTTGAAAAGAAAATTTACTATTAGAGTTCAATAAAAAAGTTCAAAAATACAAAAATATTTCAAATATGTAGAAACATAGGGCATCCCCGTAATCATCTCTCTCGTCTGATGTGTCGTTTGCTGAGATGAGCTTAGACCTCGCGGACTGTATCTATATATATAGTTAAAATTTAACTACGCTGATAAGAACAAAAGCAACTAACTTAACTGACTAACTAAGATCGTACTATTCCATACCCAAATCATATAGGATTAAATAAGTATGGGATATGTTATTGTGTTTTATCAATAACCTTCTTGTATTGTATCTTAAGACAATGTTCTGTAGGCCATTGACAATAATAATGTCATTAAATTAACTGCTTTGTTCCTTCCTACATGATGAAGAGATAAGGAATGTTTAACGTATCGATATCTATTTTGTGAAGATGCTGTTCTAAGTTTTGGAACGAGTTGGGAATCTTATATGTCGGCTTTATAAAGGTAATATAATAATAAACTATAAAGTTAATGATAGTTGTGCGCTTTTTCTCGCATAGTCAGATACAGCGTCAAGCTGATTTTTTAAATTAATTTCAAGATTGTAGGTCAAAAGAAAGTAAAACTACAATTACTAAACAAGCTAAAATTTGTATGGTAATGCTTTTTTTCTGTATTGTAGGGAAACGATGGATGAAAAAAAAATACAATTTTCCATTTTTCGTATTTTTCCTTTATTTGTACTGCAAGCTTAAATTTCTTGCCAAATTTCGTACGTATAAATTTTCACTATACGTAGTTTTTCGTTTATTTGTATTGAAATTTTCACTTATTGTCAAATGTCATAACTGTAGGTCCACAGGAAGTAACCTATATGTTTTAAAAGAATTTTATACAAAATTCATCAAAAACGACACATTTTTTGATTGTGCTGATTTACAAACCTTACACCTAAATATTTAATATTAATTCCAGCTTATTACCTCCCGATACCAATGTAAATGATCTTGACAGGTTCCGTTTTTTGTCATTGAGGTAAGGAACCCTAAAAATGTGAAAAACATTACACAATTTCTTACTCGTACGTACGTCATTGTTTTGACTGTTTCTAATATCCATTTAAGAATATCAAAGGAAATGAAATCCGTTTGTGAGATGAAACATTACTTCTTAGGCATACATAATATATATTTTCTATTTATGTATTTTGTGTATGTAAACTTTTGAGAGATTAAGTGGAATTTGAAATAAAAAAAGATAATTATATTTATTTAAATCATACATTTTTATATAAATAGGATTTTGGACAGATTGAAATCTTGCTTTAGCTGTACGTTAGTGCCTAAAAAGTTACTATATTTTACGTGAAAATACACTTATAACACAAAAAATATATGAATATTTAAATAAAAAAGTAAGCTCAATTTAATATTTAAGTAAATATAATTATAATTATTTTTTTTTAAAAAGAATTGATATGTTATTTATTACTTATAACTCTCATTGTCTCCATATAAAAACATTAAATAAAATTTCAAATACATATATACTGTGAAATAGCTAAAAATGTAGCTCAGAACGGTTGTTCCTTCCTTATATTTAACATTTGTAAGTGTCAAAAGACATGTAGTCATTTGTCGGGTTACAAAGGTCTAGCCTTTGTGTTAGACGCGGCATTGTGTTGCTTTATCGAAGAATTGCGCTTGAAAAATTTTTCGGTGTTGGAACTACCAGGGCTAGTTTCTCTAGCTAACATTAATATTTTATCAATGTTTTTGTAGTAAAGGAAAATATTTAGAAAAGTATAGAAAATTGAATAAAAACTGCGCCTCTTATATGGTTATAAAGTTTGCTTTAGTATGTGAATAAGAGTTGAAAAATCGACACTTATTTTATAAATACGACGAAGAATTTGCTTGGTTGAACGCGCTTATCTCAAGAATTACTGGTTCGAATAATATTTTTTATTTCCTTTCTTTCATAAAAGAAAGCGAAGGCTATATTGCATCACATTAGTGATGCTGACGGTGTTATATAAAACTTTTACTTATTTCCATTTGACCATGAAGGGATGTAAAGCCGCAAGTAAAAGTTAATGTTAAAATATTCATGTACAATATTAACTCAACATGTAATGAACCTAGGAACAGTGTTAAGACACTCTGTTCCCTTTAAGACACTTTTGTTCCCCACTTTCCGCTAAAAAAATTGGTAATTCCGGTAAAAAAATTAAATCATGTTTGAATATGTTTTATTATATACATTATATACAATGTGGAAATAAAATACATAAACATCCTTTAACATTATCATTATGTTCGCAGAAAGTTATAAAAAGGAAGTGAATTATCATTATGCTTCACTCGCGTTGAAAAAAAACACAAAAAATACGCAAAATAGTCTTATTCATTAAAGAATATTTTCATTTTGCTCAATTTTCTCCTGTGCAAAAATTTCATTAAATTCATTGAAGAAAATCAAAAGCAAACACTGCAAAGCTGCTTCCCTCAGTATAAAAGTAAAAAAATAAGACGCGACCGTACGTAGCGGAGCTTTCATAACAATCAAATTAATGTCCCAACCTCTGCGGGCCTAATTAGCCGCCACTATTCTTGCATTAACGTTTTGAAATGCCACACGAAAATAGACATTATTTTCTAATTTATAAAGTCCATTTCAGCGCACGTAGTTGTTGCAATGATGGAATTAGATGCAATTGTTTCAAATTTGTAAAATTGAGATTTTTTTTTTATTGTGTAGGTACAACGTTTTTATAATAGTTCCCCGGTTTTATTATAAAAATATGCTGTGAATAACGAAATAATAAATCGTTAGTTAACGTTGTTATATTAATAATCGGCTTTTTGCTTAACTCGAACGACTATTACAGATATTTTTTCATTTTTAGTTCTTTTGAGTTTTTTATTTTCATTTCATGAGTTCCGCCACTTCTACGACGGAAAGCGGAGAAAGGAGTGTTAATGGAGTGAAGTATTATTAACTCAACTAAAATTATAATTAAATCTTTGTAATTCAACCTATAAATTACAAAATAATAATAAAATGCAACTTCATTACATTTAATGTTAGAAGAAAATTTTCACAAACAAAGGATAGTGTGGCAACAATTTCACAAAGTCGTAGATAAAACAGAAAGGTCTAGGTTTTGAACAAACCAGCCATTGTCTTTTGTTGTTTAAGCGAATAACTTAGCTGCATCGACGATAAGGGTTAAATAACCCCGCTCTTAGCCTCAAATAACGGATTATTATTATACGACAAATATTAATATTATATAGAGGTCATCATGACACAGTGGTGGCGACGGTTGTGTATTCGATTCCCACTTGAGGGAATGAAATAGGAACAAAATATCCCGCTGTATCCCGCATATAGTCAGGCTAAATATGATCTTAATCTCATAATAAAGTAATTCAATAAATTACGTATATTTCCTCATTCTAGAAAGACAAGGCGTAACGTTCACGCCCACCACTCAACTTAGTGTTGAATTCGGGCGAAAAGTGGAGAACGAAATGAAATTAGTTCCTCACTGAATACCTGTGAAACTGCAAAATAAACCAGTTCAATCCACACCAGCACATCTCAACAACGCTACCACGTTAATTGCTTCGTATACCTATGTATACCTATTTTATATATTTTTTTGGTACTAGTCGTCGCCATAATTTTGTTTGCGTGAACATATTGGAGATGAGAAATGGAAAATCTATTTCCTGTTCTTGTAAATATTTCGAAATACCTCTCTTAAAATTCCTGTATACTCCCTATACTACCAACATGTAACTTTAATATTTTCTGAGCCCAGTATTTTCGTTTGTGCATCGTTGTGTCACTCACTCATTCGGAAGAGAGAGAGTATACAATTAAGAATAACATAGTTTGTTGTTTTTTTTTTACCCTATAGGAGTAGGATTAGATTGTTTGATTTTTAGGGTTCCATACCTCTTAAGCAAAAAGGAACGCCTATAAGATCGTAAAAAAGTCGTATTTCTACATTTACTTAAAAAAAGATATCGTTAAAAAAACACTATAAAAGAAATCAAAATAAATAGGCCACTTCCGGTTGACCTAGAATTATGAAATTTGGCAGCTAGCATCTACAGGTAGTACTAGTTTAGAAAAAAATCTGAAAACTACACATTTATGGTTAAATCCTGTACTAAAAGTACATTTACAAGAGTGAATCTTTAATATTAGTGTATTATTTCAGAAGAATTATATGTGATATTAAGAAAACAAAAAAAAAAGTCTAAAAGGATTATTCAAGTGTGCNTTTTGGTTTAGTCGTCGCCATAATTTTATTTGCGTGAACATATTGGAGATGAGAAATGGAAAATCTATTTCCCGTTCTTGTAAATATTTCGAAATACCCCTCTTAAAACTCCGGCATACTCCCTATGCTACTACATGAAATTTTGATTTTTTCTGAGCCCAGTATTTTCGTTTGTGCATCGTTATGTCACTCACTCATTCGGAAGAGTGAGAGAGTGTACAATTAAGAATAACATAGTCTGTTGTTTTTTTTACCCTATAAGAGCAGGATTGTGTTGTTTGATATTTTGGGTTCCGTACCTGTGGAGAAAAAAGGAACGCTTATAAGATCGTAAAAAAATCGTATTTCTACATTTACTTAAAAAAAGATATGGCCGTTAATATCGTTAAAAAACACTATAAAAGAAATCAAAATAAATAGGCCACTTCCGGTTGACCTAGAATTATGAAATTTGGCAGCTAGCATCTACAGGTAGTACTAGTTTAGGAAAAAATCTAAAAACTATACATTTATGGATAAATCCTGTACTAAAAGTACATTTACAAGAGTGAATCTTTAATATTAGCTTATTATTTCAGAAAATTATATGTGATATTAAGAAAACAAAAAAAAAATCTAAAAGGATTATTCAAGTGTGCCATAGCCAGATATTTTATTCATGTGTACAGATTGTTTTGTAAACGGTACGTGATGCTCGAGCGTAGGATTGGCAATTTCGATATTATTTTATTTATTCAGAATCTTACAGATCGCTTTGATGTTTCATTTGTTGAGTTTGCCAGAGTTTGTCGTGTATGACAAATGTATGGAAGGTAACATAGTTAATGTTGAGAATACTGTATAAGGAAAAGTATTTATTTCAATGTTTTCAATGTTATGAAGAAAATGTACTTTTGTATTGAATATTTGCATATTCAATACAAAAGTACACAAAATGGTTTGTTATAAAGTTCCAAAGTCAAACAGGTTATCCTTAATTTTAGTCGTTGTTATGGTGCAGTAGAATAGCTTATAAATTTAAACGTCGTGAGTTCGAAGTCAGTTTTAAATTCTATAACTTAGCTCGTTATTAAAAACTGGGAGGAATGGGAGAACGGAGTGTCTTAAAAACTAGGCTTCCCCTAACTAACCTGTTAGATGTAGGAAAAATCTAAAGGTGAAAAAAAAATACTACAACATAAGTACGTTGTGCTTACGTAATCCAAAATATAATAAAAATCACGATTCCTCTCGAAATATGCCTGCCTTGACTTACAAGATTATTTTTTTCTGTAGATTTAAATAATTAATTTCAGCTTAACCTCCATATGATCTCGAGATAAATGGTCTTGACAGACCCTAAAAGAAATAATATTTGACGAATTTATTAACTTAAAAAAATTACAATTCTGCCGCTTTCCAGCTAACTTTTACGTTATATGCCATAAATCTATTTACTTTAATATGTATATGAATGAGAGACTAGACTTATTTTGTAAGTACGAATATAGTACTTACAAAAGTAATATTTATATTCTCTTGTAACTATTTAAATTGAATGGGGTCCTGGAGTTTCCAGTTCCAATATACTTTCCAAACAATGTTTACATTCACCACCAAGCATGAGATAAGTTGCAAAATCAAATAAAGAATTCGATAAACTTAAAAGTACTTGCGCCGTTCCAAGTCGTTGGAGGACAGCCACGGTTTGACATTAGCATTATAGGTTTGCACGATATTTTTCATTTGTTATTATTGTATAATATTAGTTTCTTTTTTAAAGGGTTCGTGCTGTTTCTTTGATGTGCAGCGGCAGGGTAGACAGAGAAAACCTAGTGTTAAGGCACTCCATTCCCCAATTTTCGAGACGTTGTACGTTGAACGGCGGAACTTAAAGCCGTGTCTTGTGTTAATATCATAGCGAGGAAATAAAAATAACTGTTCGCAGAGTGGGAATCGAACTCACTGTATTTACAGTTAGCCAGAATGACTCGACTTTTTTTATTTCTTTGTACGCTTATAAATAATGGATAATATATTGACTCTTTCAGTGATATTCTCTATTTAATATTATTTCTAAAAGGAACCTAACCAGTCAAAAATAAATATACCTATCGAATATATGCATATATTTAAAATGTATATATTATACAATGCATTTGAAGTCCACGAAGCATGTATAGTAATAATACTCTACTAATTACTACTAGACTAGTCAGTAATGTATAAAAATTGAGTTTATATAAAAAAAACGATAATTTTAGGTTCAATATACACTCGAGGGAGAAAAATGAAAAATGGCGGAAAGTGAATAAAGAGACTTGAAAATATAAACTGTTTTAGAATCTTATTATCTGTACATCCACGTTACAATCAGAAAGGAAGATTTTCTGACATAATATGCAGTAATGTCGACACTCTGGGAATATATATCTACGTGAGGATTCCAGGATACGGGCAATGTAATCAGGGAACTTATTACGATGTCATCCCAGTCCCTACTACGGTCTCTAGACGGTTCTAAAGCTATGATAATGTAGGCGGAAATTTTATTTATGTTTTTCTAGATATATATTTACTTTTTTATAAGATTAAATATTGTTTTTTTTTATTATTAATAATAATTTTAGTTACTTCTTCATTTTTAATTTGCTGAGTTTAAATTTAGTTATTAGTGAGCTTATTGTTTTAAACATTAATATATTATTAATATATTATAATATTAAAGATTTTTGAAGTTTATAAACAAAAATTCCATAAAAATAAAATTTAAAACAAATTCTTTGTATTATATTAAAATCGTTAACTCATAGTAAATTGTTATGAAGGCGGGCGTTGATTTTTATTTCGCGCGTGGAGTTTCGTTCTCGGTATAACGACTCCTGATAGACTCCCCAGCGCACGCGAAATTGAATGGTCTAATCAAATTTATGCTACTTAGCCTTTGACCTTGACGTATTCTTTCCTAAAAAACATTTGTTGTTTCTATCAAAATAAGGTAATAAATAATAATATTTTGTTACTTATGAGTTCTTTGGTTGAGAAATTATATATATTATTTCTTTTTTTCGCATGATAGTGTAGGCAGAGGGAAAATAATGGATTCACCTTTCTTCAGTTTTCGATCAATTTTTAAAACTTGTTGTGTTGAGTAGTGGAGCTTAACGCCGCGCATAGTTTCATCAGAGCGGGGAGACCAAAAAAAACGTTTCTCTTGAATGAGTACACAATCAGCAAGTCAAATGTTGGCCTGAAAATATTATATACATTTTTTTAAATTATATTTTTCTGTTGTGATATTTTTGTTACTTAGTAAATTGCCATTCTGTTGTTGTGTGTCTGTGTTGTTGAAAGTGCGAAGCGGAGTGTTTTGACACTAAGCTCCCCCAGCCTTCCCAGCTACATGCTTGATACAGCGTGAAGTTGAAAAAAAAAGAAAAATACTATATTACTTCTCATTCTATATAATAGACAGATGTAATAGTAGTATACTTGTTTATTATGAAGCAACGGCCCAGCCTTGCGTGGATTTCTATGGTACAATCATTTCTCATAATAAATGACTAGTCTATTCCACGAGGCTTTATGTTAAGAGATAAATGAAATAAAACTTAGTGACACGGTGCCTTGCTAAATTGCAAATCTACTTTATGTATTACAGTAATAACTATAGTTGGTAAGTATTTTACGTTTTAAAATGTATATAGGTATATTCAGTTTTTTAAATTAATTCTATATTTCTAAACAAAAGAAAATGATAGAATTCGAGAACCCTGATTTTTTTTTAATTTCAAGGTTTTTGGTATTTCAACGGAGTGTCTTATTAATTCAAGAGAGTCTGTTCTTCTTTTTGCACGAATTCGAGACATGAACTGTTGGCAACATATTAACTTTAGTTATTGCTAATGCTAGATGCGTGAAGCTAATGCTAGAAGCTAATCATCGTTACCAGATTATACAATAAAATATCTAGACTTTTTTTAAAAAACATTTAAAACATTGAACGTGAAGAGATTTGAATCCGCGCCTCTTGGCAACCGTCCAAGCGTCAAATCGTCCACCGTCAACCGTCAAATACCGCTACCACGTACAAATTTTTATATATTTTATAAAAAAGTATTTTTCTTTCCTAAGTGTGGAATAACCCCTTATAAAAGTTAATTTCAAATATGTGTATCTATATTTGGAATTTAGCTTTTCATTAAGTACAAGTAAGTACCGAGCGAAGCTGTTAGTTTTATCTACCAGACCGTTCCATGAATAGAATAGTATGTATAGAATCAATTTAGGTACAGTTTAAAAGCAGTACTGCGCAAATACCTGTACTAGTTGAACTGTAAATCATGCCCAGAGGCGAACCTTGTTTCAACTGGCTACGCTGAAAGCTTATATATTAAACGTGTTCAAAGTTTACTCATCTCAAGATTAATCCTTAGTTTATAGTTACCTAAATTAAGTTTATATTTTGTTATATATTTAAATTGTGATAAATGGAAACTCTACTTTTTAATAAGTAATATTATCTAATGTAAACGTGATAGTCGTAGGTTCGATTTCGGTTGGTTGGTTCGTTTAGCTTCACACTATATCTTGCATACAGCAGACATCCTGCATATAGACGAATGGTAAGACACTCCGTTCTCATTAAGACACTTTCGTTCCCCACTCTCCACTGAATTGAACTAGCTGCTTCTTTTCTAGTTACGAGAGATTTGATAAATTTCTCCATAATCCGATTATAATAGATAATTGGTGATTACTATATTTTTATCTTTTTTATATACATTACACAATAAGCAAATTGCTTAACTCTAACTTTTGTTCTTACTTTGTAGGGTTCCCCATTTCTAAAGTAAACGAATTCATATACAGTTTTATTGATGGTCATTCGGACCCTGATTTATATCTTTATTTTGGTTCAGAAGGAAATAATTGTAATTAAGTGCTCGCCTTTATCATGTTGTTTGTTAATTAAACTAATTTACTACTAAAGTGAAGCGAAGCTTTTATGTAAGCTTATTCTAGTTAACACATACTTGTTATACGCTGTCAGGTAACTTTTGAAAGAAGATAAATAACGTGCTTTTAGTTTTCATATGTTACAGGTTACAGGTCCAGTTGCTGTGGAAGTAATGGGTTCAATAGACATGAAAATAAAAATTATAGTAAATTTGTTATTTATATATGTGCGGCGTTGAATTCCGCCACTCGAGTCGTAGTAAAAAATGGAAAGGGAGGGGGAGCACAGTTTTTTTATACTAGATTCCCTCTAATTGCTGTATTATATTCGGGATACAGCGTGAAAATATAAAAAATGTTCTAATTATTGTAGGAAACTATGTGAGCATCTTTTTAGACATTTATATTTAGGTTCACGCTCTATCCCGCACATAGCAGGGTAGGAAGTGGGCATTATTATTTTAATTTAATAGAAGAGAACATTTACCAAAAAATCTTCTCAAATATAATTCACTTATGTACTATAAAGTTTGATATATTCGCCCGAGATATCTGTCATCAATAAGTAATTCGACCGGAGCCAAACGCGCTCCCAATACGTACCCCTACAGCCCCATGTAGCGTCCTTTGACCTAAAACTCCATCTAAACTTATCTCTGATGTAAACGATGTGAACCACCGGATATTCTTAAAGTGTGAAATTGAATTCTATATTTATTAAGTTAGAGTCTATTTTATATAAATACTATGTGATAGTTCGATGAGAACTTCAGTTATGTGTTATTTTAGATTTTTTTATTAGATTTTTTCCTTTAATAATAAAGGAAAAAATCCAATAATTATTTCTAAAAAAAAACATTATAATATAATTTAAGGATGAATTTATTTATTCGATTATTTGATACCACCGTATACTAAGTATTGTTAGCAGTTACAAATAATAATAAAAAAAAAACATACAGTCGAATTGATAACCTCCTTTTCTTACAGAAGTCGGTTAAAAAATGCGGTGGTAGATTGTGAACTAATGATAAATGATTTATCACAAAATTTTCTTTGCTTCATTTCAAAAAAGAAAAGCAAATTGAATTTCTCTATAAATGACAGCTAGTCACAATAAACAACTTCCAGGAACATTGGTATTAACTGTCAAATGGATTGCTGTATATTTGACAGCCCTAGCCTAGTTAGAAGGGTTTATGACAGATTAATTAATTCAGATATTATATTTTATTAGGACATCATCTGGTTAATAATAAGGGATTGTTTTTATTAAAGAAAATTAAATATTTATTGAATTTTCGACATTATAGGTTACTTTGTACTCCAAACTTATTTTTTATTGGGGGAAAAACGAAAACCATGCGAAAAGCCCGCTAGTCGAAAGATAGAATAATTATAAAATTGTTGTTTATTTTAATTCACAGGCATATTCTCTTCTTCCTTTTAAATACAAATAGCAACCCATAAAAAATATAGTATGCCATATTAAATTTAGATCCACATAACTTCAATTTTCGAGTTCATATCAGCAAGGCTACCAGCAGCTTGAAGCCCATGTTCTAAGATTAAGCAGTCCATCATCTTGGATCTTCCACCACATTGAATTTAGAATTACATCACATACTATGCATTGTCATTCAAACAAAACTAGTACAAAATTTTTGAGCCCATTCGGCTAAGGGTACCCGAACTCACTTACTACAGTGCAAGACGCAAGTTAAAAAAAATATACTAGGAGTTTTAATTTTTATTTACACGTTTCTTTCATAAAATAACGAATATATAAGCTAATAATTTTCACGAAAATTTGCCGTATCCGTTGTATGGAAAATCAATATTTATTATTGACACCCTCAACTTGCTCTAATTTGAAAACTAGAACGGAAATATTGTAAGCATCGACAACATTCCGGTATATTTGACAACCGTTACATTGTTTGAAACTTTCACGATACTAACCGCCAGTCAATGTTATTTTTTTTTATTGTTAATTGATATTACTTAGTATAGAATAGAGTGAACTATCACTAGGTTTTCTCCGTCTGCAAACAAAATTGACAATATAGGGAATACAGTGTTATGGCCAACACAGATAGTTTAATACTTTCATTCGCTAAAGTTCTTACCACGAATTTTTAATAATGAAAAATAGAGGTACTCAAAATAATTATTTTTAAAATAATAAATTATTTCCACCGCCCTTTGCCATATGACTGAAAACATTCCTGTATATCTGACAACCCTTCTTTAGTTTGAAACTTTCATGATACTAGCCATATTATCGAAGCTGTTTTGTTTCCTTATTTCGTTAGGGCTTATCGTGGGATGACCGAAGGGCCAGGTTAGTGTTAGTGTAACGGCCTTAAATGTACTGCGGGTTAAATGGGGTCCGATGTTCGATTTCCTTTAAGATAGTGCTGATTTCGTTTGAACTGAAATGTTTTATACATGAATGAATAATGATATTATGCATTGCTTTTTGTTTTCTTTGTAATAGATTTTTTTCAGTTAGTACAATAATATTTTTGCTTGTAGATATCGTCTCATTTGATTAAAATAGAAATTAAAAAATATATTTTTATTAATTTCCTAGACTTAAAGGTATTTTCTTTCATATTTTACTATTTATGGGAATACTTAAAATTAGATAACCTTTAACGTCAGTTTTTGAAAGAAATTAAAAAGATTTTAATAAACTAAAATACAAATGGTAAATTAAGTTAAAGCTGGACTTATTTAAATTATATTTTTACAAGCAAAACAAAATCTCCATCTCTCATTTTACTAGGTATTTTATTAGATATTTTTATAAAAATTTATTCGGCTCCCACTGAGTACAGTATTTATTGAATATTTTAAACTATATGTTTAAGATAAACAAATAGTTTAAAATAAACTAGCAATTATTAGCATTACCTATGTTTATTTTCTTCCCATATACATATGTCCCGTTTATACAAAATATTGGTAAAGAAAACTTGTTTGAGAACTTCCGCTAAATTCCCGGAATATTACTTAAGAAACAAGTTGGTAGAAGGCCGACGTAGAAACTCTCTATGATTGATAATGATGAAAGGCAGAAATTAATGATTTCAGCGTATAGTTAATTAAATAATGAAAATTAAGATATTGCAAAGTTATAATTAAAAAATAACATTTACTTTGTTAATGGTGTAATTTTGGGACGTATCTTTTGGAATTTATTACTCATGTAAGAAGAAATATAATGAGGGTTGGCTTTACTTTATTTTATCAATTTTAAAAATTGGAAAAATTAAGTAATGACCAATCGTTAATAAAATTTACTTAATTTTGTCCATTTTAAACAGGGGCTAAATTAATTTAAAGATTAATTTAGCCCCTGTTTAAGCAAATTTGAAATTAAAAATGCCCATTTTTGATTGCCTATTTTTGAAATAGAACTTACTATTTATAAGTATATTCGTACACAGATGCAATTTAAAAGACGTTTTTAAATAGAAAAGAAAACACACACTTATCTATCTATTTATACTATGATAAAATGATAAATTTTAAAAATTTCCTTTCAATTTTCGTACACTATACTTTTATCGTATAATTTTCTGCATTGATTTCTTATTCATTTGCATAGTTTCGTAAGCACGTTCTATATAGCCATGCATACATATATTGTATTAAAAGTATATGCGGTCGTGGCTTACCTGTGCTTTAACAATCTTGGCTCTTGCCCAAGCCTTTAAAGCTCGACTTTCTTCTTTACATCACCACAAAGGTTGCTAATTCGAAAGATGAATACTGCAGTTTTAGAACATTTTATTTCGACGTCTCTAGTTCCTTTCAAAGTAAGACGTTTCTTTTATGGAAAACGTTTTACAAAATATAACATGGACTTCAAAATCTGTGCAATTTCGTTTTCTAACAGTTAGAAAGTACTGTATATGTTTTCACCTCCACGATTTTTATTTATCTAATGGACCTACTAGAAAGGTTTTTAGAATCACTTTGTTCCTTATTTGAGGATGCTACTTTTAGTACTCTGGCAACATGACATTAGATATACATTACCTAGTGTAATAAATAATCGTTAATAGAAAATTATATAATAAGATATGAGCCCTCGACGGCGTTGATTTCCGCCATTCAATATGCAATGCCTGAAGAATTAGGTGGAAAGTGGGAAACGGAGAATCTAAATATGCAACGTAGTGTTTTAACACTGGGTTCCCAGATACCCTCTGCCTACCCTGCTACGTACGGGATACAGCGTGAAGCTAAAAATAAAACCTATATGTTCTGTACATATGAACCTATTTAATCTAACGACAAACACTTGCCACTATTTCCGCCGTATAAATTAACTAACTGCCCTGTTTGTTTCTGAGCGGCACCAATAACTCCTAATTAGTTCTTTCTGGCGACAATTAGTCGCGTTTCCACTTTTATATATTGGAAACATAATTTTTCTACGGAATTTCCTCTTTCAGCTAATTAAAGATTTCACTTTGATAATTACAAGATAAAAGTAAAATATATTGGTAAAACAAAGAATGACGAAAAGGTTTTTTTATTGGCCGGTAAAAATGATTACTTTATCTTTAAAAATGTTTATATAAAAATATTAATTTACAATTTTTTTTTAATATAGTTATTTGAAAAATCTGTTCGTTTTTTTGTCCTGGTAAAACGAAGTACGGCGTTGAGTTCTGCGACTCAACATATACTTTGAAATGTTTCGAAATTAATCTGAAAATGAGAAACAGTTGTACTTTTTTCTTTGTCTACTCTTCTTTTTGGAGTTACAGCGTATAAATACATGCTAAAAAAATAAGTATCCTTTATAGCATAGGCAATGTTAGAACTTTATCGTATTATTAATTTAAAAAAATAATTCAGCCATTTAAAAAGTTTTAAAGTAATTATATACCTAACTATCATATTACTATTATAATATACCGTCTACAACTTTATTTTTTTGTAAGATGATAAGTGGGCAATGGACTTTAATAGATTTAAAGTTTTCTCGTAATTCGTTGGAATCTTAATAAAATAACTATGATAACATGTTTTTAAGTCGAATTGGCGCCCTTTGGAATACTAACCGACACCTACATTTAATAATTTACTCATAATAATTGGAAATAAATCATCACCATTTGCCTACTCTTCTACTTCTTCTTTCTACTTATCTATCCTTTTATAAATAGAGTTATAATTATTTTGACTTACATAAAAAGCAGTTTCCCTGAAACAATAAAATAATGATCATTCGTCTTTTGTCATCCGTCATCCGTCATCCATCTTCCGTCATCAGTCTTCATATTATCCATAATTTGCCACTAAAATGACCGAAAAGTAAAAAATGAAGTTTCTTATCAACCTCCTTTATAGACGTAGTGAACCATATTTGAATAAAATGCAATTTATTCAAATATGACTGGTTCACTACCTCTTTGGCCGTACCACAAGGGTTTTATCTCTAACAATCTATTATATAACTCAATTTGAATCGCTCCCATGCATATTGTGTAACAACAATTTTGATGGCGTATTTTCCTTTTGACGTAGATTAATGTTTCAAACGCCTAATCCTTCCTCGAAAGATGCTCTAGAGACTAATGAAAACCGCATCCGTCTAACGGAGAGATAAGCTCGAATAAATGCTGGTTGGGCTGCGTCGTTTTATTCATCAGATTTATGTATTATAATGCTATTTGTGAGTACAGTACACTTAATTAGTGAATATTATTATAGATTTATTTAATTAATTGCATATATGCAAATTTAGTTAATTATTAATTGGTGATTGTTGACTGTAAGGAATGTCGTAGGTTCAATTCACAAGTACTAATAACTGCTATAATTATAATTAAAGTCACTCTATCGTGAGGTTTTCATAACTCGTCACGTACAGTCGGTTAAATTAGAAGATACTGTTAATTATCGAATGTGATTTATTTGTGGTTGTAGTTAGTATAAAGTATAAAATATAATCTATATATATAAAAAAAGGACTTGTCCTCACTGACTGAGGTAAGACGCACACACAGCCGTAACCGCTGTGCGTAGAGACATGAAATTTGGACAGATGTTTACTATCGTAATCTGGACATCCACTAAGAAGGGATTTTGAAAAATTTTAACCCTAAAGGGGCGAAATAGGGGTTGAAAGTTTGTATGGAAAAAAATTTAAATCGGCACCGATTTTTATAAAATTTGAAATTTAGATTTTTAAAAGTATTTAATTGAACACGTGTTTCATCGTTTTCTAGAATTCTCCCCCTAAGGGTGCAAATAAGGGGTTGAAAGTTTGTATAGGTTTTTTTTAAATCGTCACCAATTTTTATAAAATTTGAAATTCAGACTCTTAAACGTATATAATTAAACACATGTTTCATGGTTTTCTAGAATTCACCCCCTAAGGGTGCAAATAAGGGGTTGAAAGTTTGTATGGGAAAATTCTTAAATCGCCACCGATTTTTATAAAATTTGATATTTAGACTCTTAAAAATATTTAATTGAACATATGTTTCATGGTTTTCTAGAATTCACCCCCTAAGGGTGCAAATAAGGGGTTGAAAGTTTGTATGGAAAAATCTTTAAATCGCCACCGATTTTTATAAAATTTGATATTTAGACTCTTAAAAATATTTCATTGAATACATGTTTCATGGGTTATTAGAATTCACCCTTAAATACGCAAGCGAAGCTGCGCGCGTCCGCTAGTATGTTATAAGATGATTAGGTTTTGAACGGAGTGTCTTAACACTAGATTTCCTTACCCGGCCATGCGGTTGTATGTTAATGAATGAATAATTTAGTCAAAAATATATATATTGCGTAAAAATAAAAGTAATTCAGGCTTAAAATTTATAAATATACAATAAAGCTGTATTCTGAAAATGGGGAAACTTGATATAAATAATTTTAATAAAAGCTTCGGCTTAAGCCGTCGAACGCTTACTTAATCAAAGGAACGTTGATATAGATTTAAAATGCGCATACATTCAACCAGGACGCAAGTGAAAACATCGCTGCACATAATAGCAATATTTCAAGTCATTCTCTCCACTCCTGGTGGCCATTTTTCATGTTTCCAACGTTTTATCTGCGAAGTCGCCCGGCGCCGACTTAAGTGGACTTTTTGACTCTTGCCTCACGCTGTTTTAAATGTACTAGTTTGTGTTGAGTTTAATTTTCGCCAATTTTTGTGGTTTCTTTGTTGGTTTTTTGTTTTGAAAGTAGTCTAATTTAGAGTTGTTAGTCTAATGGTATCTGTATAAAGTAAATATCTAAAGGAAAACAACGATGTTTGCAAATATCGATGTTTCTATTATTTAAGCTCACTGAAATGTCTGATAAGTTTCTTAAAATTATCAATATTTTTATTGTTCTGTAACTTCTTCAGTTGGCAATACTTTAACTAAGCCTTTTTTAGGTCTGGTAACATTTATATACATAGTGTAAGCTGAATGATAACTGGTTAAATTACACAAGGTTTTCTAATATTATTTTCGTAGCACCGAAGTGACGATGCAATGCTTCTAAAGCATCGTTAATTATGGATTATATGTATGTAGGTAGGTACCTAGACTGCCTTTTAGTGGTAATTAGCTGTTTGACAATATAACTCAATTACTGTGAAATAATAGAATGATCTACATACGTAATATATATGTATTATTATTTATTATTATATTTTTCGTTAAATAAATCCAAACATAACTAATTATTATAATATTAATAGACAACCATCCAGGTTAATTATATATAGATATACTCATCCAAATAGTGAGTTCTCCACGGAAATGTTGTATAAAATGTGACATGGTAGACAACTGCGCCACATAATCTTCTGTATATTTTTTCAGCTTCACGATGTATCCCGCACATAGCAGGGTAGACAGAGAGAGAATCTAGTGTCAAGACACTCCGTTGCCCTTTTACCGTTGAATTCTGGAGGCCTTGTGTCAATACACTCTATAGTAAAGGAACTCAACGCAGCGCTTTACCATGACACCAGAGCGAAGAAATGAAAATACTAAATATTTGATCTCCTCGAGTGGTAATCGAACGTACAACACCACCTATGCGCCACGACTCTCTGTACGTTACAGATATTCAAAATCTTCAATAAACGACAAGCAAATATAATTTGCCAGCGATTAAGTGGGATTATCAGTGTTATATGTTTGGAATTACGTTGCAAACATTGAAATTCAATAACAGATGTCAATAAGTACCGGATGCCGGTTGGAAGTCATTTAATGTTAGCTAAATCTAATTATGAATTTGAAATTTACTTAAGAGGCATTATTGGTTAAGTTTGTGGATTGTCTACTATGCTTGATATGGGAATGAATACGTCATAGTTAAATTTAATTAATGAAGCCGCAAGCTCAAGTCGGCACGCAGTGTTTTCATTTAAGGCGGAGAGAGGAGTATCTGAGCACTAGGTCTCTGCCTACTCTGTTCTGTTAGTTTTACTTATTGACAAATTGATAATAATAATTTCTAGTTCTATGAAAAATTCTTAAGCTTTTACACCATCGTGGTACACATGCAATATGTGGAACGGAGGTTTTTGGGTATATTAAAAAGTGGGTATATTTTATTTTGGTTTAAATTTAAGTAACGTCTAAAATATTAAAAAAAATAGTTTTAAGGAGAGATACAAAAAGATCTAGTAATAAGTTTCGCTGTTCTTTACTTTTAGGTCATAAAAAAACATTGTAGATGTATACATGGATCTTTTTTGAACAATTGGACCAACATTGATCACAAAGATTTTCTTTATAGGATTTGTAACTACTACCATCAAATAGTACTGGCACAACCCAATTCATCTAAGATTGTATTTTATAATCAGAATAGAGAGTTATAAAGAAAAAAATTAAATAAAATGTATGTGTCGCTTAAATGGAAATAAAATTGGGCAACGGACCAATACTTATGCATCGGTGATTCCAATCCGACCCGGGGCACGAAGTTTATACAACGTCAGGAGTAAATTCGCGAATTTACGACGAAACAAATCAAAACTCGGTGCAAACAACGAACAAAAATCGCTATAAATCTTTCTAGCAATTTCAGATGAGATCTTGCGAAAGAACTACCTGTTATCGCATGTACAGTAGGTGGGTACGTGCTATTAAGAATTTGAACTAAATTGACAGTTCGGAAGATAGCCTGGACCAAGCCCAAATGATAAATGTATTTTTCGATATAAATTGTCTTTAAATATTTGGAAAGATATAAATTTTATTCAATCGAAATTTGTTTTAATTCCGGACTTAGGTTATATATATATCTGTCCATTTATGTGACAATATATCTGTGTTTATTTATACGTTTTTCATCTTCGTGTTTTTCCTGCACAGAAGAGTACACGTTCCAGAGCAGGGTAATGATAACGATTGAATAAATAACTATTCCACTGAATTTAGATCCAAAGCTTATAGTTTGGCGCTGACACTGTGCCACGATGACCGTGGTCTATCGGCTCCAGAAAATTGCATTCTGCATCAGTAGGTGAAAAGAAGAAAATATAATGATTTCTCATTCAATTCCCTCTGCCTTTTTGATAACAAGAAGAAAATAATTAACATGAATTTATTAAACTAAGCCTGCATTTTGCAGTGGTCTCAATGCAATATGTATTATCCATATGTATGTCATTGTCAATGGCACTGTCGACTCATGTCGAGAGATTAATTAAAAAAACTTCATAATTTAAAGCCATTTATTATATTTATAATTTTTATGTTAGTAAATAAATATGTTTTCATTTTTAAAGGTCAAGTTCTGTTATTTAATAAATCTGTGTATTTCTTTTTACTTTTAATAAATGGACAATTTAGATAGATAGGATCTATTAGGAGATCGAATTTCAGAATAAATTGTTTTTTCAGCTAGACTCTTGACGCTTTAAGTACATAGACGAAGGCAACCTAATGTATGTCGGCATTGCGTGTCGGCGGAACTTAACGCCACGTTTGGCCGCGGTTCGAGCATCATTCCGCGAATGGTACTCGAACCCACAACCATCGCGATTATTATATGTCATTCCACTGCGCTACGACGGCCTCAATTATTTCATATATCTTTTATTGTATACATAGATAAGCTTTGAATATAATTAGATATTGTTTGTAGATGCTAGAATGTTTACTATCCAATTAGGTATATTATATATTGTCAATATACATCGTTCTTGAAATACGATGATGTGGGCCTATAATATTAACAATATAATTTGCTTTCTCCTAAAGGCATTATCAATCATAATATCTTGCTACTTAACTAGAGTAAATATATTCATATCTTTATAGTAATCAAATTATATATTTTTGTCGTTTTTGTGACGCAGCGGACTACTAGTTTTTGTTTGGTAAGAAAAATGCGGCGTTGTGTTCCGCTACTCAACATTCAGTGTCTCCAATTCGATAGGTAGGCGGTAGATTACTCAATAAAAAGCGTGAATCTAAAAAAACATTTATTCAAATTGAAATCATAATGTAAGTTAAAATTAAAAGTGGAATGATATATGAATTTTCAATCACATCTTAACAAGAAAAATGCGCTATTAAATATGAATTTTCCTTTTTAAATATTCTCGCACAATTTTTATTTTTCATAGCAACGACACGAAAAACTCCACAAAAACCGTAATATGCGAAAAAATCGGGTTTATTAAGTTTGTATGCAGCAGATACTATCAATGACATCGCGTCGCGTGGAGCTCGGTTACGTGGAAATTAACCGTCGCCTGATAAAGTTGAAATTTAAATGTTTAAAGTATATTCACAATGAGCCCGTACCTATTAATATTCAATAACTTTCATATATATATGATATAGTATGTCTGGCCGGTGTTATTTTCAATAAGATAATTCTTTTGTAATTATCTTTTAAAGTAAGCTTATTAATTTTCGAATAAAAGTCATTTGTTTCAGGAGGTAATTACTTAAGCTTCATTTGTGAGAGTATTGTGCGTTCAGTTGAATTTCGTCGGATTGTATAATATGAGTTAAAATTCCAGTATGAGTTATTGCATATTTATGTCTTGCTGTTAAATTGTGGTTGACAGCTATGTTCATTTCCTTGCTCTGGTAACAAGATAAAGTGTGTCGTTGAGTTCTATCCCTCAACACGTAATATCATTACTTACTTAGCTCTACGCTGTCCTCTAGTAGGGTAGACAGAGAGAACGGTGCCCCAAACGCTATGGTTTCTGGATACCTCTTTCGCCTCGTCCACCGTAGTCAACCTCATTCATACATGCCCTCTTGGTGGACCTCCCCTATTGTAATAGCATAAATATATAAGCATAATCAACCGATTTCGATCAAACAATGCAGTTACAGACCTTTGACGATTGGTTTTTATATTATATGGTATTGGTTTATTGATGAAGTGACTCAGTAAAACTTATTTAAAGCATTCTGGTTCACTGATTGCAACATGCAGAATGATGGGCTGACCGTAATGACGCAATTTACCTGTCTATATCAACGAAATGTAAAAAATTGGATATTTTATCTTCAATTGCGCCAAAATATTCTCAATATTTAACTTTAACCAATTACGTTCTCAAATAAATTATTTTGATTCAAAAATTAATAACCCTACTTTAAAAGATAATATAAGACCAATTCAATTAACAATTCGTTTTCCTTTTCTTGAAAAAAACAATTATATCATTAAACCGAAATAATTATCTTCAATGTTGGATACGAAGGCTGATATTAAATTAAAATGTATTCGACGGTAGTAAGCAATCCATTAATAGGGGCCCGAGGGCACGATATGAAGTGAAGTGATTCAGGCGATTTCCTTTTGAAATATTGGTTTGATAATGTTTTTTATCGGGAATCATCTCGAACTTTTATTGGACAGATTAAGAGGCCTGGATGGAGTAAGAATGGCGCTCGAAGTTTGTTATCGATCACTTTGCAGCGGTATGCCTCAATTATTACGACCGTTTTGAACAGTTTTAATTGTAGTTCCATTTCGGAGTAAAAGTTTGTGGGATAGCTTTTAGGTATCTTGGATTTTAAATTACTGATCGGTTTTTGTGGTTAATAGCTTTAATTTTTAACGCCAAATGCGTAAATATATATAATTCATAATTTTTATTTGTTAACAGGAAATATTTTGTATATTTTTAAAATATTATTTCATAGAAGCATATAAGAATTTCGACGTACGTAGAACGTATGGCTTAGTTAGTCAGAGCGTTTCGACGATTGCCAAGCGACGCGGGTTCAAATCCCGCTACGTAAATTTTTTTATATGCGTTTATGAAAAGTATTATACAGAAAATAATAATATCACACAGAATACCAACAAAATAAAATGTAAAACCCAATTTAATATTTTCAAAAGCCTTACAAAACATGGCATTACAAAACAAATAACTTGGCTAAAAGCTAAGCATCACGTTTAAATATAAGTCATTATACCTTCGATCGCGCAATATCAGTAATATCGGTAACGTTTCATTCCACTTGACGGAGAATGTCGAAGTCGATCGACAATAAGCCGACTATATTGTGTCCTAACAATACCCACCAAGGGTAGAAATCCGGTATAAAATGATAATGCCCCGGGAAAGTTAATTAAAGAACTCCCTTAGAATCGTATAGGTTATATATAAATAGATTTTGTGTGGACAGGAACTTGTAAATGATTGTTGCTAAGAGATCCTTTGAAAGTGATTGATATTAGACGTTATATTTTAGATCTTGTTAGGTTGAGTTTAATTATGTAAAGTGTTTTTTTTTTATTTTGAGAGACTAAATTATTTTTGTTGATTGATTTTTGACAATGTTTTTTTATCATAGAAGCATCGTGAGATTATCGATCTTAGAGATTGTGTGTTAAGTGGCGGAACTGAACGCCGTTCTTTATCTACTAGAGCGGAACAAAAAATAATTATATATAATAACTTCCTTGCGTAGAAATCGAACGCACAACCATCTTGATCCATCTATTCCAATGCACTACGACGGTCTCGTTAAGAAATTAAAAATAAAATTTTGGTTATTCTCCAAAAAAAACAAATGCTACAACAATGTCAATATATCTATATATATAAAATCGAAAGGTCACTCACTCATCACGAAATCTCAGAAGCTACAAGTGCTAGGAATCTCAAATTTTGCATAGGAGTTACTTATAGGACGTAGGTGCTCGCTAAGACGGGAATTTGCAATATTCGACTTCTAAGGGGTTGTTTTTGGCGTCGAAAATTTGTATGAAACTTCATTACTACAAATGCTAGGAGTCTCAAATTTTGCATAGACGTCACTAGAACGTAGTCATGGAGACAGAAATTAATAATAACATAGTTCACGCAGGCGAAACCGCGGGCGGGCCGCTATAAAATATAAAATTGGAATTTATTTAATATAAAGATTATTTATTCTGATATTCCTTTACATCGCTTGTCCGAGCACAATGTCGTCGGCCATCAATCATTTCCGCCGTGGCGCGTCAACATACAGCGCTATAAATTTCGACGAAAAACTCCCTTTTTTTACGAGATCAGATTTTGTACAGTTAAATAATGTTTTTAGGAACTCCCTCATTTGTCTGTATCTTGTATATTACAGTAAGAAGCAACGATCATAACAAGGCTTGTTTGAAAAGTTTTTTGTATTTTGTTTACTAAAACTTAAGGTTTAATGATCATATGAAATACTAAATACATTTTTTTCATGCAAGGTCCAAAGAATTCGACAGTGATAACACTATTATCTGTCACAATATGACTCTTTCAGTTATATTGCATTTTTGGTACTCGAGACAAATCTTCGTGGTTTTTTGTATTGCCTTCATCAATGTAAAAATATATTTGTATGGATATTTAATAGTAATAAATAAAAAAGAAAAAAAAAAGTAGGTGAAGAGAGTGTTAACCCAACAAATGAACTTTGCACTCAAGTAAAAGCACATTTTTTTTCACAAAATTCATTTTGTTTAATGTCTCCGTAGAAAATTCTGTGATATCCTCTTAGTGCTCTTCTATACTTTCTAGCCTACGTAATTACCGAATTTCTACATCTGTCCAGTAGACTGTGCGTTATCTATAAGTCACTTAGGAAGAGTTTTATATATATTTGTAGGTTATATATAAGATTCGAGAAGAATTATGAGAACAGAAGTAGCTTTACTAACAATATATACCACAATATAATTAAGACATTTCCATTTCCCACTTTCCACCAAATTCTGGAGACATTGCATGTTGAGCGGCGGAACTCAACACCGCTCTCTGCCTCGTTTCCAGAGCGTGCAAATAAAATTTTAAATAATTCATTTATTTGAGCGGGAATTGAACCCACAACTTGTTGTGTTTCTTAGCTCTGCGCCTCGATCGATCTCTGGCCTGGTATATGTTTAAGGCTTTCAATATTCAATGAAAATATATTACGTACACGTCAATTTAATTTCATATAACATATATTTTTTTATAAATAAATGCAAAGGTCGCTTTTTATGCCACACTAAAAATTGGTTTCTTTGTTACAGGTGACAACAAAAGGAACCCAAATCAACGATGACGTGTTTAAAATGGATCGCCTAAATATATATATGTAAATAAATATGTAGAGAATTCAGTGTATGAGATAGATTGTGGGGATAAAGTTATAAATATGGGCACTGTCGTGTGTGTTTTGAGAAGAGTGGTCGGGATTTTTCTGCTTTCTTGGATTGCTGGTGAGTTAACTTGAATTCTTTTTAGTAATTTTTGTTATATTAAGTCGTTTAGGGTAATCGTTACAAATTTTGAATTTTAGCTTCTTTTTTAAAAATAATATTAAATAATATTTTATTTAGTTTCCTAATTGATGACTTAAAAACTATATTAATCAATATTACAAAAAACACATTGGTTTATATGTAAATTTTATGGAATTTCATGTGTACAACAATTATTATACTTGTATTCTTCTAATTTTAATTATTACCTTTAAGTAACATCAGAAGGAACCTAGTGTTAAGACACTCCGTTCCTCACTTTCTGCCAAAACATATATTTATATGGCATATAGCATAATATATAATAATTAAGATTAAAAGAGATATTGAAGAGATAAGAAGTGGTATAGGATTTGAATCGAATTCTTTTCGAGCAGCTATCACTGTAAGGCAAAATCATTCCAGCGATCCCATTTAAAATGTTTCATGTCTGATAAAGTAATTATAGTAAGTCAGGGTAAACTCGCGCCTTTGTTTTCAAAGGAAATACGGCATGAGACATCCGAATCTCATTTTGTTCTAATGAAAAGAATATCAAGTTTAGGTACCAGCAAGCATACTTCATTTTTAATTAGCATTCGTCCAACTTTTTTTATAATGTATGTGAATTGGAATTTTTGTTTTGTAAATTTTATACCGTTTTTAAATCTAATATACTCGTACTAGTTTTAATGAAAATTACTGCTTAGAGTTTTAGTCAAAGAAGATTCAAGTAAAATAAAATAAAACGATTATGTGTTGACTGGCAGAACTAAACGCCGCGCTTTGCCTCGACACTAGAGCGAAGAAATAAAAATATAAATTTAAATAAATATTTTCTAACCCCTTGAGTGGGGATCGAACCCATAACCAGTTAAAAAACATAGTGGTGTCAATATTTCACCAGTACCAATTTTAGTATGAAAAATATAACGTTATTTTAATTAATAGCATTGTTCGGCTCAAGTGTTGTAACCGCAACATTTGCTTTATACTTCCGGCGCTAGTATTGTAAATCAGTGTACACTCGAAGGAAGCATCCGGTGTCATTAGTATAACGAGCAATCAATAAACCTACTTTTATTCTCACAATTATTTTTTATTACCCGACCTCGACGAAGCACAAAAGGAGGGTCATGTGCACGTATGTTTGGTATATGTGTGTCTGTTCTTTTGTTCCCTTGTAACTAGCGAACCGATTTTGATAAATGATATGTCGTTGAATTTGTCTAAGTAGCACGAGTATTACTGGATATATTAATTTTGTTTTTACAGTCGGGTTTTTTGTATTGTTTATAATTCTTAATCTCGTCAGTTATGTACTGAATCGCGAACACTGTTAAGATGTTTTAAGCTTTTTATACAGATCATGTCAATGTCACACAAATAATCCTTATAAGCAAAAAAATAAAATTAAATAAACATGTATTTATATAGATTTTTGTAATAATTATATTGAAATCAGGTTGCAGGCGTTGATTTTCAGTTTCTTCGTTCTGAAAGACGAACGAAAGAAAACTAAATGTCTTGACACTAGTTAGTCCACTTTGTCTAACCTGCGTACTAGGGCATAAAACATGTGAAGCAGAAATGAAAAAAGACGAAAATAACTTACCCAAGCGCTTACCCGTACATATTTCTTAATTGTACATAAGATGTGTATTTCTGATATATTTTTATTATTAACAGAGTAATATTCTTTCATCAATATAGTTTATAAAATATGATGTGTTGTATTTCATAAATTTAAAATAATATACCACGAATGAATTTCATAAGGAACAAAAATAAATTAAGGTGGAAATAAAATATTGTAACGTTATATTTATTTTTTATATTATTGTATCTTCTGCGGGAACGATTTTTTCAATTATTTTTTTATTACTTCTGTTATCTTACTTCAACAAAACACAACAGAACACAGCTTAACGTTTTATTCCTAGCCGGGTAGTCAGAGAGGACGGAGCGCCAAACACTACGGTCTATACGTACCTCTTTCGCCTCGTCCACTGTCATCAACCTCTTCATAAATGCCCTCATGCTTTTTATCTTTGATACTGTGTTTTTGAAGGTCAACCAGGTCTTCCCCTACCTAATGTTGCCAACGTTTAAAATAATAATTAAATTGTACTAAAAACTATTATTTCCACCATCTTAATTTTATTATTATTAAAATTGGTTAAGCTAAATTAAAATATAATTGACGAATAACAAATAAAATTAGCTCCATAAAATATAGCCTGCATGAAATTTGGATGAAGAAGGTAACAAACTCTCGGATCGTAAACGTCTTGGTTAAAAGTCTTAGATAACTAGATTCTTTTGTATACAGTTGTATAAGCCACCGAGTATTTAAATAATAAATACTTCAACCATAAATATATCTGTAAGAAAATCTACATTTAAAAATAGCTTAAGCACGTCGCACTCTTACCTTGGCTTAACGATCCCAGCAGCTATCGCATTATAATCAAGGAAAAGAGAAACTCTTCAATTTACCATAAATTAACTGGTTTCTTAATCCGGGAACTAAAAGGCTTTTAGTTGATTAACTTTTCAGTGGAAACTGGAACAAATCCAAGGCATAAATCATGAACACAATCAGATTAGACTTGATGTCTGATTAAATGGTTGTGATGTGACGAACTGGGGGCTAACTTTAAAGAAATTAATAAAGCTAAGTGAGTTTTAAAGTTTTGACCCCAAAATCTGTAATTAACTTTTACACTTTGCAAAACTTGATCAATGACATTAATTAAAATTGAATGAGTTAGATAAATCAAATATAAAATAAGGGTAGAAAAGCTCTAAGGTTGGGTTAAAAAAAATATGCTATATTCTATTGCAAAGCATGTAAGGATATAGAAATTTTAATTTTAATATGCCCAATGACTTAGGAATTATAAAAATAAATGTAATAAAATATTTTACCTCTTATCTGATATAAAATATTTATATAAAAATTAATAATTAAAACATTTTTATAATAAAACAGTATTAAAATGAACAATATTCTTTGTAAAACTTTAAAACGATTGTTTCCAATGAAATCTCGAAGTAAATCAATTGAAAAGAACGAAATGGCCTGAGTGATATAAACAAGCCAGCAGGTACCAGCTATAAACTGGTCTATCCGTATCCGTATCCGGTTTCGTATCCACCCTCCAGTATGCAGGTGCTATCTCAATCTGTCGAGGTGCTCAATATCGAATTGCTTTCCAATGTTCTGTATGCACTGGTACAAGTGTCTGTAAAGTTTCATGAAACCCAATTTATATAAGTATATTTTATTGTATATTTCGTTTGTATGGTGTGTAAATATAACGGCCGTCCTGGTCCAGTGGGTCTGCGTCGGACTGAAAACGTAGTAGTGGGTTCGATGTTTACTCGAGGAAATCAATGTTCTAAATTCAATAATTTACAGTTTTAGTGAACGTATTATTACAGTATACAACATCAACATTCAGAAGATAAAAATCTGGGAACTTAGTGTTGAGACACTCTGTTATTCATTAAGATAAAGACAAAAGATAGATTAAATTAATAAAATAAGTATAACACACACTACCATACGTTTGACAATATTTACACATTTATAAAATGACATACACGTTGCTATGGCAACGTGTAAAAGGATCCTATAGTATTTAAGAAAAGGATTGAAGCTTAATTCATCTCATCTCCCTCTCAGACTCAATCAAAGATGGCAGCAATAATAAAACTACAATATAGAATATGAATGGCCGAAAGAATAAGGCTTATATGTTAATCAAACACAAAGCAGCGAAACGAAATTACCCCAGCTCGCATAAGTTAGGAGAAAAAAGAGATATCATTCACGAATGTCCAATGAGATTATACTTTTGCGGCGTCTGCAAATCCAATAATTCGTTATATTGAAGAAACTTTCTTATAAAGTTGCCGTCTCGAAATGATTTTCTTTGACCCCGCTTTGCCCATTATTAGTATTACTCGCCAATATTTGGCCACGAGATTTGTAGTTGACGGTTTTTGCATACATTTTTAATAGTAATTTAGTGATTGTAATAGTTACTAATATGCTAATATGCTTGACTTTATATTGTGGATGAAAAATGTATACTTTACCAGCAAAATAAAAATTCATTCATTGAATAATATAATATACTTAACAATATAAATTTCGACACAAAAAAGCCAAATAAATTATCCTAACTACAATTGGGCATTTTTAAATATTTCAACTGAAATACAACCTATAATATTATTTCTTGTATATACATATATTAATACGCCACGACATTTCACCAGTTACTTTCAATAAATCGAATTAAAACTACTCAATAAGCAATTCGAGTACTTACCAAGAATCCATAGAAGTTCTTTGATATTTTAATACTTCAGTAACTTAAGTTTTAAATATTGTTATATGTATTATAGCTTATAGAATACTAGATTTTACCTACGGCTTCACCCACTTCACCAAATAGAATTATTCTAGTGCCCTCTGACCGCAAGACCGTGGGTAACCCACCCATCAAAACGAATAAGTAGCCTAAAGCTTTTCTTATTAAAAGAATGGGACACAAACAAATTCTTCAGATATTTTCTTTATAAAATATATTATACGTTTTCTAAAAAGTATTAAACTATTCAGATTTCAAATATTATTAAAGTATACCCATTTAATTGTAATAAATATACGCGTATTGTTTTACAAAATAGCCTATTAGCTCATTAAATTGTTACGCAATTTAACAATGGGAGTCTAAATTGGTGATTTAGCTGTTAAATAATTACAATTTTCAGTTTGCGTTGCTATAATATTTAGTCTCCTGATGTTGTGTGGTTACGTAAGCAGAAATATATTTTAGAGGAAGTGTTTTCGGTTTTTAAAAAGGTACCTTTATTGTCCTTAAATATAAAATTTATAGTTTTCTTTTCTATAAATAGTTTATTTACGCTAAAAAACGCTACGGTTGTGAAGTTAAAATTAATATTAACTATTCAGGTCTACGGTTCCTTAAAGTACAGAAAAAAAATCAAACATATCAGTCAAAGAGGGAGAGGAAACCTGGGAAGTTAGTGTTAAGATACTCCGTTCTCATCAAGACATACGCTTATATAACATGTACGCTTGTGCCCCTACGCCACAACTGGCCTCATTTCATCTACAATATGATAAAAGAAAAATAAAAACAATACATTCTCAAGTAAACATATACCCATTAGTACACTTTTAAATTGTGTCACGTAATTATCGTAGCCCGTCACTAATGTCATTTGTGTGTGTATGCTACGAAACGCTAATTACACGTAGCGGTGCTACGCTTTTTATATTGCCGTAGCAGAGGTGTAATTAATGTTAAAACTTTATGCCATGTTTACATTTAATTTTAAAACTTTATAATTGCACATTTATTTTAGTTATATTGAAATTAATAAATTGAATTTAAATTTATGTGACAGTATTGTTATTATTATTAATTAATTAAATTGTTAATTGAAGTCCGACAGCGTCCGACTGTAGTGAATTATTTTTGTTTTCTCACTCTAGTAGATAGCAGTGTGGAGTTTCTCCACTCAACAAGCCAATTTTACAATGTTTGTAAAATTGAGAGCTAATGGGGAACGTAGTGTATTAACTTTAGATTCCTCTACCTAACATGTTCTGCGGGAAAGCTACGAGTACTCAAAAATTATATTACGTTGTGACAAATGGGAACCATGATAAATATTAGTCGTAGATTTATATTTATTTATATTTATACTCTATATTTATACTATTTAATCGTAAAATACGATGATGACATTGATTAAGAATAAAGAGTATATTTTTTTACGTTTTACCCAGCATTTACTAGGGTAGAGTTCTCTACTTTCCGGAGAAAGTTCGTGACAGACCTCAACGCCGCACTTTATCTCGATACAAGAGCGAGAAAATAAAAATATTAAGTAATTAATTCACCTGAATGAAACGTAATCCACAACCCTAGCGTTTACATGCTGTGTGACTGCCTGTAAAATAAATATTTACAGTATAGGACAGTTTCTACAGTATACATTTCTATAATCTGCAAACTCACATATATACATACATATAGCAACAGCACAATATACATAATATTTCCCACTGCGCCATGGATTACGTCGATTAGAAACATAAAACTTGAATGTACAGAGAAATAATTAGAAGACATGGCTAATTAGCGTAATGATACGATGCCACATAATTATAATGGATTTGCTATGTTAGAACAATGTTCTAGAGTTGGTATTTTTAATATTATTATTATTTTATTTTTTTAAGTTTTACTTTTTCTAAAGTGTGACTGTAACACTACGGTTGTTGGTTCTATCCACACTCGAGGGTATGAATTGTTATTTATTGATTAATATTTTAATTTCTTCGCTCTAGCACCAAGGCTAAAGAACTGCGTTGAGTTTCGCCTCTCAACACGAAATGCCAAAAAAAATGCGGCGAAAACAGTGTCTTAACACTACGTTCCCTCTGAATGAATACCTTGCTGTATGCGGGATAGAGCGTAAAGTTTTTTAATTTAAAATTACATAAAGTTTTGAGTAAGTAATATTGTGTTCAAACTAAGCAATATTGAAGTAACTAACATTTTCTTGTTGTGCCAATTAAAAGTTACGAGTAATTGATGAATTTGTAGCTAAGTTTTAAGATACATAGAAACAAGACTGAATTTTCTAATGTTATTTTGAATGATTATTTCATATTTATACTCTGAAATTGTATTTAAATTACTTCTATAATTTTAAATATGTACATTTATTCTATTGTCACGCACCCTCCGGCCTATTAAGAGAACAGAGTCAATTTAAAAATAAATAACCCCGTTCTACATTTTCTATTTATGTGAATTGTACGTAGGGGCACAGTGTCTGGCTGTAAATACGGCGGTTGTTGCCTCAATTCCCACTCAGGGCATGAATTATTCTGGTTTCTCGCTGTGAGTTCAGCGTTGGATTCCGACACTTGACAAACAATATCTCGAAAGCTGGACGAAAAGTGGGGAACGGAGTATCTTAGAAGTTGGTTCCCTGTGCCTACTATTGCATGAATGAGACAGCGTGAAGCAAAAAAAGACGAAGAAGACAACCAGTACACAATTTGGCTATTTTACTACTATGTAAAAAAGAAAAAATATTGTACAGCTCAGTATTCCTCTATATTCCTATGTATATTCATAAAATTTTGAAAGTCTTTGAAATCGAGATTAATATCTAGAAACGTATAAAAATATTAACATAGCAGTTGAAGGTCTTAAAGATCGTTTCAGAGTAGAAAAAATATAATACTTGAACGACTTTCTGTAATTTGCCCAATCACTAAGCGAAAATTAAATAATCCATTTTTAGCCCCATATAAAGTGGCGGCTAAATATTATAAAAAACTGTACTTTGATTTGGATTCCAACCTGGAATTCTCACTCGGGCGTCCAATGTCAACACAATTGTGTCATAAGTATCACATAACAAACAATATATAAAAATCGTTGTCAAGAAACGAATCCACGGCCTTCGTCCCATTACTTATGCCAAATATTCAAACATTACTAGAAAGATCCCTTCAATATACTCGTAGACTATTAAATGACGTTGATAGCAAATCTTGTGATCTCTATAGCAATGTTGTAATAAATTCTGGCTGAATTGCTTCCGAGTCCACTACCGTTGAAATATTGCCATATACCTTGCTATCTAATTTTCTATTCGAATGTTGCACTAAAAAGTGTCATTTTTGTTTTAATAGGGACTATTTTATTTTATTAGTTGTAATTTCTGAATAAAATAAGATAGGGAATTAGGGTGGATTTTTTGTCATTCCTTTTGTTATTATCATCATAATCCCATTGGTGATAAGTTACTGAAATGATCTACGAAAGTTGAACTTTTATAAATAAAAAGAGAAAAAAGAATCTAAATATCTAAATGCATAATTAATTATCGATTATTCAATATATATAATTGACCAATAGTTAGTTTTATAATAGATATTAAAAAATATATTTTATATTTTTAAAAAGAACATCGCTATACTGTTAGAGAAATTGAAGTGATCGATCATTCTGTTCCATATTCACATACTTTAGAACTCAAGGCTAGATCTTATATGTATCTATATTAAAATATTAATGTTATAATGCTAAAGAAAAATATGACTAAGCTAAACTTGATTGGTTAGAAGGAACTACTGGTTCAAATTCAAATTGAAAAAAATTTTTTTGTGATTTTTGATTTTTTTTGATTTTTGTGTGATTTATTGGATAGTCCATTCATCCAGATTCTAGACGTTGTAAACCACTGCCTCTGTGGTCAGAATTACATGTGACACCGACGCATGCGAAGCCGCAGGTAAACGCTAGTCATATATACTTCTTTAACCTATGACGTGTACAACCTTACATAGGTAACTACCTTATCTAACTGACATAAATAACTGCGAGTCCCCCATTAATGCGTGTCCAGAAGGCATGAACAATTCATTTTATTACACTAAATATTGCTATGTATCACACGGACGGGATGACGAATGGGATAGAATAACAAATGTACTGTATTCCACTGTACTATTACTGTTTTAACAATAAACTCGTTTAAGATTTATTGACCACGTTTATTTTGTGAACTAAAATAGTTCGGAATTGGATTTCGATTCATTGAGGATTGATTTGAAATTAATGATCTCCCCCTTCTGTTGTTCTGTTGTTGTAGGGAGGATGTTTGTTGTGTTTTAGTTTAGTGGTTACGTTAGGTTAGATAGGGATAGAGATCTATTTGGGTTCAAATTTTTATGCTTTTTCTTAATTCTATCTTTAGCGTTAAAAATACTTTAAAAAGTTAAAAATGAATAAAGTTCTAAGATAATGTATTTCAATCTACGTTAAATATGATAAAAAATATATATGAAATATGTGTAATATTGAATATGAACATTCAATGCTTTTATTGGAATTTATCCAACAGTTTTTGCATAAATTTTGTTTTATAAAAAAAAAGATAATCAATTTGTATTAGTTATTGTGGCATATTGGGACCACGTCTGACTGTAAAAGCTATGAATGTAGATTCGATCGTCACTCGAGGGAATTAATTATTTTCTTGGTAGTTGCAGAAAGCTACAGATAAAAGGACAAAAGAATATTGAAATTACAGAAGTGAACTCTTCACTCTGTTTCACACATGCATCGCGTGTTTGTGTGGTTTTGCTTTGGTAAAAGAACTTGCGTAGTTGAGTTCCGTAACGTACCAAATCCATAGAGAATGTAAAGGACAGAGGGAGGGAGGATAGGTTCCCTCTGCTTACCAGTGAAGTAAAAAAATATCATAAATATATGTATAGGCAGGTAGTATAACAGTGCTATAAGGTTTTAGATTACTTGGCAGAGTTTACACAACGTGAAATGTTTACGATTCGAAGAAACATTCGCACTCAATCTGTGATTGACATCACGTGATTGAAGTTAAGCCTTTTCCATTTCAACTGTTCGTCAGAAACAATGAAAGGCACGCACATTTTGAACTAATTTGGGAGATAAAGATTTGTTATTAAAGAATTAATAATGATTAAAGATTAATAATGATATGATCATGTAAGAAACGTTCTTCTTGCAAGCTTATTTTATTTGATTTTAGAAAATCCAGCTGTAAAAATTGACATTTTCGTAGAAACTAGGAATATTAAAGTATTATGTCCTAGAATATCTGAAAACTACTACAACTATTAGAAAATACTTAAAATCTTGGACATAGAATTTAATAAAGAAATTCTTAGATAAGTTAATATAAAAATACTTGACTCCAGCTTGGCACATCTGCGAAAAGTCTTACACAATATTATCACTATACTAAATAATACACCCTCACAAAGGAGTCGACCTTTGTCCTTTATACATACATTATTAGGAAGATAGAAAAGACCCGAAAAATATCTTTTGTGTGTTTGTGTGCCGCATGTACTAGTATAGGGGGTAATGGTTATTTTGCGAGTTATTCGTCTGTCAGCCCTCGACGGTATATGAGCGCCGAGTCGTCAAATACCTCGCATTGTCTGGTTACAGCCCGGCCGTGGACTGAAAAAAACTAGATGTACCGTATTGATTTAAGAAACTTTGTTTGATTAAAAAGAAAAATTTCAGATTGGCAGAGACAATCTAGTGTTAAGACACTCCGTTTCACATGCATCACTCAATGAAAATAGTTTCTTTTTTTGTGTTTTATTAAATTTAAGAAAAGAGTTTTATATTTTTTTGTAATTATATCGCCACTAATTTGCCATTCTCTCTCAATAGTTATTATTCTCGACTGTTAATCCTAATAAATTATTGGGCTTATTTATTTTCTTTTTAGTTCTACGCTTATGCAGTCGGGATTTTTATTTTTTACTATCGAACCTAAAATGTTAACGGGACTACAACGGGGTGTCAGTCAATTATTTTCTAAATATTTTCCAATACAATCCATTTATTTGTCAAATAAACAATATGTAGCGTCCGCAAGCGCAAATATAAAATAAAAGTTTCAATAATATCCAGAATTTCTAACTCCGAGTTCGCGTACGTGCTTATTATCCTGTTGACGTGTTTTGACCAAAGACATGATGCATGCGAATTACATTACGATTGTTCGGTACATATATTTTTTGTGTCACCCTCACTTACTTGTTGTCACGCTTTTGTCACGCTGTGGATCTTGTCTTATGTAACACTGTTTTTCTTTAGATCTACTTTGTAGTCTATGTTTGAATCAGTTTGCTTTTTTTTCGTACCATATATTATACTAGTGGACCCGGACGCGGCTACGCCTGCTTGAACTATAAGAATATTTTCGCGTCGGTCATACTCATACTATGCCGCTCGAAAGCTAGGTACATTTCGAATCAGTGACATCTCCTTAATTATTTATTAGAATGTTATACAGTAAACTATAATTTCCATCTAGATAAAATGCTAAAAGTGACTATTATATTTATTTTCATATGGAGGAGTATCAAAATGTCGCGGTAACGGTTGCGTAGCGACGCGACGGTTAAGATGGCAGAATAAATTGCATGTCAAATTAGAAAGTATTTTAATTTATTAGTATATATGTGTAATGTAATATTATATAGCCTATAGCACTTCTGAAGAATGCAGCTTTCATACAAAACAAAAACATAGTAAATCGGACCAGTAGATCTAGAGATCATAGCGTTCAAACAAACAAACAAACAAACTCTTCCGCTTTATTATATTAATAGTATAGATTGTTAGAAACCAGATATTTAAATGACTGTTCGACCTTCTTGGTTGAACGACGCTTGAATATAATTGAAAATAGAATTATTGTAAGTTTTAAGGTGTTAAAGTAAAATTATATAAAAAAGACAATTACAATTATGTAAGACTAGGAGATTTTGGATTGGAATTTTGGAAAAAATTGGCTAATTGTTAATTGTTAGATATAATCTCAAGTGTATTTGTAATTGTAATTGTATTGACGAGATTGCAATTCTATTAATAAATAAATTAAAGCACCTAAGTCGCTTTGACGTGTCGATATATTTTTAAAAATACTTTCAAAATAATGATAAGAAATTGTTTAAAATCAATAAGAAAAATAATACTGAAAACACATGCTGATGGCCTATAAAAATGTAATAGTTAATTCATAGCAATTAGCTATTAAAAATCACAACGCAACATAGAATATTTCTTAGATATTATACAGGGTGGAATTGTCAGCACCACTTTAAATGAAACCACAGTTTTAACTACTCTATAAAAGCCTTATATAATTCGGAAAAAAAATAATTCCCAAAAATGAAAAAGTTATTTTTTCAAACAAAATAAATAATAAAATTATCGTTTTAAAATAAAACGCCATTTGTAAAGTATAACATAGGCACGCACACACTTACCTGTCAAATCGGAAACGTCGCACACGTATGTGTGCGTCACACGAAATACAGGTATGGATAAAAATCGTGAAATGAAAAAAAAATCCTACGTCCAAACTGTTGAGGTACCTTGATTAATTTCTTAGGTGTGGGTTTGAAATATATTACCCTATATGCAGTTTCAAAAAAAGAAGCGCTGCCTCTTCCACCCTGTATAATAGATAATAAATAAAACAAACTCTAACTGCATTTCAAAGTTGACTTCCTTGCACCCGTAGTTTAAACTTATCTTTATTAGCCTTTTAACTATTAATAAAGTTTGAAACCATATAAAATGTGACGTGACAAACAAACAAAACATTTCAAAAATTGTTATTTATTTGTTATTTAAGCTACCATGGCGCCGTTGTGACGAAATGGGGGAGCTTTATTTTTTAACCGATTTTAAAAAAAGGAGGTTCTCAATTCGTCGGAATCCTTTTTTTTCAGTTTTACATTTTTACGACGTCGCGCTTTGCATCACCATATAATGCATTAGGTAAATTAAAGATAAATAATCCATTCTACAGAGTGGAATCGAATCTACTACCATCGCCATATTACTTACGCCTATATTAAAATTAGCAAAATGCATGCAGACTAAAATCTATATGTATTTCCTAGAATTATCAAATCTTTAGAAGGTAGTTTAGTGAGGCCGTCGTGGCGCGACGTTTGTGGGTTCGATTTCCACTCGGTGGAATGAATCATTTAATATTTTCATTTTCTTCGCTCTGGTAACAAGGTACACGAGTGCGGCGTTAAATCCGCAATACGAAATTCCTCGAGAAAAAAAAAATATTTATTTAAATTTATATTTTCTTTTCTTCGCTCTGGTGTCAAGGCAAGTATTCTGTAAGCATTGCGTGTTGAATGGCGGATTTCAACGTAGCGCTTTGTCTTCTTAGTTCTTAATTCGTTCTTCCAAGAGGAAATGAAAAAAATATTGCCCTAAAAATCACGGCGACAACGAAAACGACTTCAAAAAATGACGGCGCTAAAAAATAAAAAAAATAATCTGTAAAAGATTTTATGATTTATTAAAGTTAAAATTGAAGGCGTTAAGTTATTCAAATTCTGTAATTCTTTATGTAGATGTTAAACATAAAACTTTTAAATTAAATAAAGAAATCGTGATTGAATCTTCCAATTTCAAGTAGGTAACAGGAAAAAGTTATTTCTTTTTCGTTTAAAATTATATTATACTAGCGGACGCGCGCAGCTCCGCTTGCTTATTTAGGAGTGAATTCTAATAAACCACGAAACTTTTTAAAATTCTAAATTTCAAATTTTATAAAAATCGGTGGCGATTTAAAGATTTTTCCATACAAATTTTCAACCCCTTATTTGCACCCTTAGGGGGTGAATTCTAGAAAACCATGAAACATATGTTCAATTAAATATTTTTAAGAGTCTAAATATCAAATTTTATAAAAATCGGTGGCGATTTAAGAATTTTCCCATACAAACTTTCAACCCCTTATTTGCACCCTTAGGGGGTGAATTCTAGAAAACCATGAAACATATGTTCAATTAAATATTTTTAAGAGTCTAAATATCAAATTTTATAAAAATCGGTGGCGATTTAAGAATTTTCCCATACAAACTTTCAACCCCTTATTTGCACCCTTAGGGGGTGAATTCTAGAAAACCATGAAACATGTGTTTAATTATATACGTTTAAGAGTCTGAATTTCAAATTTTATAAAAATTGGTGACGATTTAAAAAAAACCTATACAAACTTTCAACCCCTTATTTGCACCCTTAGGGGGAGAATTCTAGAAAACGATGAAACACGTGTTCAATTAAATACTTTTAAAAATCTAAATTTCAAATTTTATAAAAATCGGTGCCGATTTAAATTTTTTTCCATACAAACTTTGAACCCCTATTTCACCCCTTTAGGGTTAAAATTTTTCAAAATCCCTTCTTAGTGGATGTCCAGATTACGAAAGTAAATATCTGTCTAAATTTCACGTTTCTACCATCAGTGGTTACGGCTGTGCGTGCGTCTTACCTCAGTCAGTGAGGACAAGTCCTTTTATATATATATAGATTATATAAAGAAGTGATTTTTATTATTTATATAGAACTGTCGTAAGCACTATAAAAAAATATTTTAAAGATTTTTTATGATAATCCTCATAGGCGATTGCGAGCTAATGAGATTTTAGCAAACAAGAACAAATCCACTTAGATTTTTTAAAAGCTTAGTTTGTAAGTAACATAGTAGATTTATGTATATTTATGTGTAAAGATCAACAGTAACTTAAAATATCATAAAATTAATTTACATTTTAGTGCATGTCTCTTTTTAAAGATATGTTAACGACCGGTTGTTACAGTTCATAAAAGTTCACGCTACTTTAGACTTTATTACTCTGTTACAATGTTGTTAATTGAATATATTTTACAGCTCAAGTTAGTACTGGTATGAGCTGTAAAAAGATAATTTCTAAATAAAAAGGTTACAAATTCTTTGTGTTCTCATGTTCTACATAGTTTAGCTACACTTATAAAAGTTTTTTAGCGTCACAATGTATCCCGCACACAGCAGGGTAGGTAGAGACTTTTGAATTTCGTGTTGAGTTGCGGAACTTAACGTCGCGATTTCGTCGACATCGGAACGAAGAAAATGTAAATATAAAATATTTAATTTAATAAGTCGTAGTGCATGGTGCGTAGTGCCCTTGCGACACGGCTGGTGTATATTATGATTTTATGATAAAATTCACCCGATTCTTCAAATAAATATTTAATACTTTACCCCAAAAATTTTGTGAAAAGTGGGAAAATCCGTTTTTAACACTAGGTTCCCTCTGCCTACTATGAAATTTGTGGGATACAGCTTGAAGCTAAAAAATAAATAAATAAAAAAGCCAATCGATAAAAAGTCTGAATACAGCTCTGAAATAATAAATAATTTAAAATACTATCGCGATGAGCTTGTACATATTTCATATTAAACATAAATAAGGATCTTATTGAATTTCCTGATGGGGAAAAAGTTTTCCGCACTAAAGGCAAGTAATATCTTTCTTATAAATATCCGCTGGTTTTGTATTAATATTTTACTAACGCTATAAATTATGACATATTTTGTATTAGTATGTTTTTTTTAAATAAATTCAATTTAGACATCTATTATTCCATAATGAAGCAACAATGTTGTATTTTATAAAAAAATTAAAATTAAAAGAATGTAAGATACATTGTGTTGCTGAAAAATTTGTCACTCTAAACGCAGGAACTAGTAGATCAGTTCTTAGGATTAAATCTTTTTGTATTGAATATGCTGATTATCGAGGGCGGCTTTATACTCCTCTTATACTTATAGCCTGCCTCGAGTTTCTCAAGTAGTAATAACCATATACTACATATAATGAGAGTAACCTACATTTAATACGTGTTATGTAGCATGTCATGGGAGCGAAGCTGTAAGTAAAAGCTCAAATATACAAATTAATTAAAAAGAAAAAACAAAAAAATTACCTTTCCAGTAATCTTCGCACCATCAAGGCGAATCCAACGACATATCATTTATGAAAATAGGGTCACTGGTTTAACAGTTATAAGGGAACAAAGGGACGGACAAATATACATATGCGCTAAAAATCCTCCTTTTGGGCTTTACTGCAATCGGTTAATATATAATACAAATAATATATCTATCATCATCATCAGCCTGTCCTCGTCCACTGCTGGACATAGACCTCTCCAATGGCACGCCACTGAGTTCGATCTTCAGCTCTATCCTTATGCAATTTTATCACAATTCTACAATCCAAGTTTCTGGTGCGATACACAACATAAAACGGTCTTGAGCCGATTAGAAAACCATTAGACACGTTAGAACAAGAAGCTCTTAATAATTAATCGCCTCGTATAGTGCTATACATTTACTGTACTCGTGCTCTATGGGTCGAACTAGACAAACGGTCACAGAAGTGCTAAGTAAGTTTATTTAACTTCTAAGTGCTTTTAAATGATTGATGTAGTAAAAATAGGTCATATTATACATATATTTTTATTATTATTTATTATATGTATTTTTTTCAAAGGATTTTTTGTAATTGCTTTTCAAAATATGTGATAATGAAGAATCATTATTGTCATAATAATGCTTAATCTATTTCTTCGAGATTACATTATGATACTTTTATTCTCCGTTTCCTGTTCTACTTCGAACAGTATGTGTTTTGCTAGAGCGGTAAAATGAAAATAACTCTTTCTCTTGAGTGGGAATCGAATCGACAACCATCGCTTTCAAAGTCAGACGTTTTCCATTTGCAGCACGAAGGTTAAGTTATATAATTTAATTAAACAAACCAAATCATTATAATTATTTGTTGACATTTAATCAAATAGTTCTATCACGTAACACAAATGATAGGCGTCTCAGCAAATTGTTTCCCCAACTATCGACCTTGCATGAATACGAAGCAGACGAATAATATAATGAAGATCCTATCTTAGTTTAACATGTTGGTGACTTAGCAAGAAACTTGGATATATGTATATATTAATACAATATTTTTTTTAATTTATTGAAGTGGAAAGATGAGAACGGAGCATTTTGACACTAGGTTCTCTCTGCCTATTCTGCTATATGGGATATTGTATGAAGCTAAAAATAAATAATTCCATTAATCGCTTGGTGGCACAGTGAGACAGCTATTGACTTTAATCGTAGTAGTTCGATCAGCACTCGGGAGTTCATTAATTTCATTTTGCAACTTTTGGGCATTTCATTTAATTCCGCAGAATTCGACGGAAAGTAGGGAACGGAGTGTGTTATAACATTAGGTTTCTCTCCGCCTATCCTACTGTGTACGGGATGTAGCGGGAAGCTGATTAATATATTTTTTGGAACAACAAAGCGTGGCGTACATCATTCCATCTCTCTCCAGTACTCCAGGTGATTTTGCGGTTGGCGGAGTGTTTTTTCACTCTTCTGAGTCTATTGTCTAGACATTAGGTTTTCAGTCTACCCTGCTATGCGAGCCAAAGCTTGAAGCTGAAATTAATTTTACTAAATACTTGGGCAGAGCTTTCCACTAATAATAATTAAGACAAAACCGTTCAAGAGAATACTAAACTACTTAAAATTTTGTCTGTATCTAAAATCTAAAACCTTTCGGTTACTAACTGTAGTACATGTAGGAGTCCGTGTGTGTAGGAAACTGAAATGTGAGTGGCGTCTGGGTTTTTTGGGGAGTAGGGGGGCACTATGACGGAATTTCCCAAAATTTCCATGCCGGAAAGAACGGGTTCTTACGTTTTATAGGCAATGCTAACGAAATTTCCGGATACAAATTAAGCAGAAAACTATTTTGTTATAGTGAAACTTATACCACAGTCCTTGAAGTTAAATTATTTATTTATGTCTCTGAGTCTTGCACTATTGTCTCTACGTAAGGAGCTTAAATAACATTGAGAACTGACAGTGCAACTAAAATAACAACAACAGGATGGGTTAGTTTAGTTTTATAATTTTATTAAATTATTTCTATAAAAATGTAAATTTTGTCTTTACACATTGGTTATTTTGGTGTTAAGACACTGTCTTTTTCTTTTATGTAATCTTATGAAGGGACTCTAAAATGAAGCAAAGTGCGGGGCGGAGAAATGTGTCACTAAATTCTCTTGCTCTATCACTGATCTTAAAATAGAATTCGTGAGAGTAGACATTGTATTTTATTATTTAGAATTGACACATTCTTATGATAGGGACGGCCCTTGAATATAAAATACGATAGTTGTGGGTTCGATCCTCAATTAGTGGAATCAATTATTTAAACATAAAGTACCGTTTAATATAATTATTTAAGTTATAGTAGAAGCGACGGTTGCGGGTACGATTCCCACTTGGGTGAAAGAAATATTTAATATTTTCATTTCCTCTTTCTGGTAACGAGGCAAAACGCGGCGTCGACCACTGCCACTCAACACGCAAGCTTTATAGGACTGGAGAGTCTTAATCACTGAACTCCTAGGCTCTTCCTGCTTATCCTGATATATACGAGATATAGCGTTAAGCTAAAAAAAAGTTATTTTCATATTCATACTCTGAAAAAAATGTACAATGTACATAGAATGACAATTTTCGCTATGAAAACAAACATGTGTGTATATGATATAGGATGGTTTCATTTTCCATAATTGCGTTTAACGTAACGTGCTGTGGAAAATAAAAAGATGACGTTATTAGGTTATCGTGCAAGAATAGTCAAAGCATGGATGTAGGCCAATGCGTCCTTCGCTTTGTGATTATTTTTATTATGTGTCAATTTATTATTAAACTGAGAATAATAAAAAATGTATGCCAGGAATATTTAAAATGATTATAGACATTTCCTTATAATATATTATACGTTGTGGCATGTTTGACAGTAAATTTTTACTTAACATCCTACCATAAAGCTATATTGGTGTTTTTCTGGTGGTGGTGGTTTTCAATGAGCTGGAATTCTGAGACATTATGTTGTTTATCTTTTTATATTTATAAATGTTGTTTTAATTTATAATTATGTTGAGTGCTATGTCACTCTGTTTTCAATTTCTGTCAATTTTGTCACATTTCGTATTGATAAGATAAATACCTATTTTGTAAATATGGAAAGCAATTGGAATCTCTAATTTAATTACCTATTTTTTATATATACTTGCATATCACAAAAACTATAAAAAACAAGTTAAAATAAAAAATTATTAGTGTTTCATAAAATATTACATAAATAAAATGAACAAGCTTTCTAAGCTTAAAATTTAAAGTAAAGTAATAATGATAAAGGTCAAAATGAAAGCTCGGCCGCGACAGGCTGGGACGCGATTTGAGGTTTTATCTACCTCAGGGGACACACCAACTTTGTGGCCAAACTGTTTTCATTTAAACTTGTGTTTAGTTGTCCCAGTGAATAAATTCCAGCTACACAATTGAATGAATCTACTCAACCGTCACTTTATATTGTATTTTATTGTATTAAACAATTCCTATATTTTATTCTTATTTTTATTTTATGACAAACAATAAAATTATTGAACAGCTAAATTGGCATTTTTAAATTTGCTATGCGTCATAGAAATATAAAATGTTTTTATAATAATTGCAATGATATTTTTTAAAATACATGATGTACAATACATGATGATGATGTTAAAATTGTGTATATAAGTTTGCATAGAATAGAAATGTAAAGGGTTTTAATAAATAATATAATTGTGTTTTTTATACCTGTGATATTAAAAATTAAAATCTATATTTTCTTTATTCAATCAGGTCATTTTGATAAGCACTTTTGAATCATCAATTATATAAGGTAGGCTCAGAGACAGTTCTGTTAAAGTTTATAAAATAAATACTAACTGTGATTCTTATGAGAAAATCAGCTATGTGTTAACAAAATTAATTCTTATAGGATCTCAAATTTTTCTGTATCACCTAAATTATAAAACGATTGTATTTTGGAAATCGTATAATAATTTTTGTATGATTGAATGAGTTTGTAAGTACTCTAGGCTAGCAATGCTTATCAAGTCTACGAAATGATTCTTATATATTTGATAACACTCATCTTAGCACCTATTAAGGGATACAAATTTCTGCTGCAAAAACGTTATGACTAAGGATGTTCATTTCAAATAGACTTTTTAATAAAACATTTTGATTTGGTCAATCTAGGCGCATGGGCACAAGTGTGCCGCGATAGGTTGTTGTTCGATTCCCACTTGAAGAAATTAAATATATTTTAATATTTTCATATCCTCGCTTTGGCAAAGAGGCTAAGCGCGGTGCTTAGTTCCGCCACACAAAACGCAAAGCCTCCGCATGTCATGCACCCAGTGTTGTAGCTCTAGGTTCCCAGGTTTCCTACGTGTGCAGGATACAGTGTGAACTTAAAAAACCATAATATTTAAAATTTAATACTTTATAGGTTCGAGTTGGGCCAATGTCCGATTTTTTTATGTTTTTTAAATATGATTTTAATCATCTGTTACTAAATCTGTACTCGAAATTCATATACCATTTAAACTTTTATTAACACTAATACGAAAATCTACCGCATTCAAACAAATTCGATTACTAAAACATCGAAATATTGGCTATAAAGAATAAGTTGCTTTCTAAAGCCTCGAGAAGTACCTACATATAGAACGAGTTGGGCCCATTGATCTTCACTCTGGTGATAAATTGCTGACGTATTACACTTAAGCATTCAGATGAAACGTGATTGCTTTTTGTAATACTGTTAGGGATTCTTTATTTATATAGTATTTTTCTGTTAATTATATATATTATTATGTTTAATTTTAAAAGATATCGTTATATATTTATTGTTACTAAATATTAGTGCATTGTAAATGAATAATTCAGTTTATTAAATAAATAATCATATAGTTCAAATTGATGCTATTGTTTGTGTTGGCGCTATGGCACAAGAGTAACGGGACGGTTGTGCGTTTGAATCCCACTAGGAAAAATGGTTCTTTTAATATTTTCATTTTCTCGCTCTCGGAACGAAAGTATAGTGCGGCGTTAAGTTTCGCTACTCTATACGCAACGCCTTGGAATATTTGATGGAAAGTGAGGAACACAAATAAAAATTTGGTATATTTTTTTCTAAGTATGTAAAGAAATCTTTAGAAATGTTTACTATTTTTTGGTAATTAGACTATATGTACGCTTAATATAATATATATTTTATATATTTAGAAATAGTACTTTTTTCCAAAATATTTTGGCCAGTAATGCTGCCCGTATAGCAGACGTTACTGAGAACGGAAGCAATTCAGAGCGAAAAGGAAGGAGCGACGGTTAGCCTCAATGTAGCAAAGGCGATTAGATTTGGCATAAGGCATTCCTATTGGATTTTTGTGCACTTTATATAATATTTTATGCATCTAGCGTACTGTACCAGAAAATGTGCCAGTCTATGACGAGGTTTTCGCTAAAGGTGGAAAAATTTCATTTCGCTGACTTTGCACGACGTCATTTATTTTTAATAGAATTTTTATCTATAAATGTATATATAAAACTCTTTCGTTCTAGGTAACAACAACTGATAACGTACTGCTGACACTGGGCAGCACAGAAAGTGGAAATTTAGAGTCATTGGGGAATGTAGGGAAGCACTAAGTTATTTCGAGAAATTCCGATATGGTACGATAGTGTCCTGGCCTTCATGCCTTTTCCAGATTAGAAGAGATAACCTACATAGTGCCAAAACATTCCGTTCTGCGATTGTAGAGACATTAAGTGCTATGGTGGTATTGTCAAAGCAGGAATGTACAATTAATTATTTGAAATTGGGATCGAAGCCGAAAACACCGCGTATACAGTGAGACGCTTGCTTTCCCACGGCGCTACGATAGTCTCGTAATTATATTAGATATATAATACATTCTACTATGGTCCTTTATAATTACAAATGCTATTATAAATCGTGAGAATGGATGTTTGTCTAACTTTCACGCAAAAACTACTGAACGTATTTGGATGAATCTTTTCAGTAATTTAGCTTATACTCGTTTATCAGAACAACATGTAGCCTATCATTTTATTTAAGCACTTTTGCTTGTTTTGTTGGCTCTAATATGACAATAAGTTTAAGCAGGCGAATCCGCGTTTGGTTTATAGTATAATTTGTACTTATAATCTGTTGTCCATACAATTCAGATAGTGACCTTGATTTTTAAAATCGTTGTACAAACAGAAAATAATGTATTAAATATTCGTATAAAATTTTGGCAGTATACCAAAATCTTTGCCTTGCAACATTTCTAAAAGCTAAGTTATAGAAAGAGAAAATCGAATATTATTTGCTAATGTTAAGATATGGATATTTTCAGGGGCTTCCGTATTTATGGTATATTAAATAAGCTTCACAACAGGTAGACAAAGGGAACCCTAGTATTAAGACGTCGAATTTTAGGGGTGTTGCGTGTTGAACGGCGGAACTTAACACTGTGCTTTGCCTACCAGCAAAGAAATGGTAATATAAATTTAGATAAATATTTCATTTTCTCGAGTAGGGATAGAACCCACAACCAGTGGCGTTTGCAGTAGCAGTTTGTGCCCTGCGTGCTGCGCCATGAATGGCGTCTATTTGTGGTATGTGTAGCTATTTTTTAAAAATGAGGAAAGTGATTCTAGTATGTTATAATAAGCGTCCCACTATTCACTCAGTTGTAGTTAGTCCAGACAGGGAAGACACTGTCCAACCACAACCCATTAACAACCACGACTGTCTCTGACATCCATAAACATCAGCTACTGAAGCAGCACCAGCTAACTGAAGCATAATGGAGAAAAATATATCTTTTCCTTGACATTACGACATTTCATTTTACTTCTTGAAGTCCACTCAAACAAAGTTACCGGCGATGGCTAGTTGAAATATTAATAATGAAGAAAATAAAAAAAGCAAAACTTAGATAAACAAATCTGGCTATAAAGTGAGATTGTGAAAGTGAAAAAAAAGTTTAAATCTAAATTCAATGTAAGCTTAAGGCAAATTTGGAAGAATTATTCAAGTCCTGGATTTAGGGGAATCGTATCCGTGATAATGGTCTATCGTTCGGCCCTTTCGTTCCCAGAATATTAATAAACTTTGCTTTGATTCTTGCGGCCTTTGGGCGGGCTGTTTAATATTATTAAGTTGGGATAAAACTTTGAATAAAATATCCTTTACTATTATTATACGAGATTTATTTTGTAATAATAAGAACTTTATGTTTTAGATTTATAATTACTCGTATATCGTTATCTAAGAAGTGTTAGTTACAGTTTATATATTTTGAAAAATATATATATTTTTAGATTCACACTGTATCCCTTATATAGCGGGTTAGACAGAGGGAGCCTAGTCTTAAGAAACTCGGTTTCCCACTTTCTGCTCAATTGTCGAGTTATTACGTGTTGAGTGACGCAGCTAAACGCCGCGCTTTATCTACCAGAGCGGGAAAATGAAAATATATAAAGTCAACACTCCAGTTGAGGATCGAACCCGTTTACCGTTCCCCATTACAACCCACGCTGGCCCACAGCACCATTACAGCACGTATTAAACAAATTATACACAATAATTTAATTAGAATAAGAATAATTAAATTAACACTAATATATTTTGTGCAGTGATTGTCGGTGTACGCACGATTTGTCATTAATACTATTAGTTCAATGGCGCATTGATTAGCTCTATCAATACCATAATGGGGTTATCTATTAGTTTGTAGTGTGCATTATATATCAAACATAAACTCGTCAAGTACAGATTTCAAAATATTTCTAATTATTAATATGAATAATAAGTTAGCCGAGGTCGCCGTGACACAGGAGAAGAAGCGTGTTACTGTAGATAGGATGGTTGTGGATTCGATTACCACTCGATTATCTCAGTCGTAGTCGTAGCGTCTCTAAGAGCCTAGCGCGAACACTAAGGTCTATATTTGATATTTTTTCTAGCTTCACACTGTATCCCGCACGTAGCAGGGTAGGCAGAGGAAACCTAGTGCTAACACACTCCATTCCCCATTTTCCGCCTAATTCTGGAGGTGTTTGACTTGGTACCAGAACGAACAAATGAAAATAAAGTAAAAGTGTATTTATTATTTTTTTAAAACCAACTCGAGAAAATTAAATATTTATTTATATTTATATTTTAATTTCTTTCTTTTAATTTCTGAAGTCGTGGCAATGCGCAGCGTTAAGTTGCGCCACACAACACGCAATGTCTACAGAATTCAACAGAAAATGAGGAACGAAGTGTAGGAGTGTAGATTGTTGGTCGATGGTTGCTATTTGTATCCCAAAACAACCTCATTCTTGATTATTATTTAAAGTGATACAATATATTTGTACATAGTTAAGATAGCGGTTTCCTAATATATTAGTTTAGATTAGTCAAGCACGTTGATATTAACATACGACAGTTATCTAGTCATTAACGTTAAGGGCCCAAGTGAATGTGTATTAGGTAAATACCATTAGATCAAATAGATAATAATTTTACATTTAACCCTACGTTATGCGTGTGAAAAAGTGTTACACGGATTGAGGAGTTGACCAAACAGACCTGTCTTTAGATATTGGATTTTCCAATCTTTTCTTTATGGAATGGAAAAAATATTCTTATTTTCATATAAATAAATAATAGAAAAATATTACCATATATTATGTCTTAATTACTTTAATAGAAAAAAACCAAACAATCATATATTTAAATCGCTCTCTTCTCGGATACGGAAGCGGAACATAATCGTCATCAGATTTAATTATTTTTTTTATTCTATGTCACTGGAATGACAACCCTTACTCAAATGTAAAATTGACAGTCATTTAGAATCAAATATTTATTAATTATCTCCAAAAAAGACACAAATAAAATACGTGAAACTATTTAGCCACTTAATAATTTAAGTGTTAAACAACAATCAAAATACGAAAATTAAAAGCATAAATTTAGGGTAAATAATTATAACAATGTTTATATTATACTCGTACAATGGCGCAAAATGTTGCAGTACTTGCGGAGACGGGTCTCACATACCCATTGCAACTTTGTGCTCGTATAACTACCACTGCACGACTGAAGTGTTACCTATGACGGATATAACAATTCAACAACTCCAGCTACTTTGAAGAACGGTAATGTTACAGTGAATATTTAGCATAATATATTTTTGGAAACCCGATGTGTTGAACACTTTAAGGTAGTTTGTGGTCAGAAGTACACCACAAGTGGTCATGGCCAGTTTGTCCGTGACAACAAACGTTATCGTAATATAGTTTCTCCCTTCTCTTTGTTTGATTATTTTACAATTTCTTTATTACATCTTTAAACATAGTCGTATAATGTTTAAGCGGAAATTACATTCGTCTTTGCTAAGCTTTGTGTTTTTACAAAGAAAAATACTTAAAAACTAACTCCATAGAAATACTAGGTTGCGCTGTAATAATCTACGAAGCACTTACATTGCAAAAACTTATAAGCTACACTTTACCGTTCTGAGAGGTTAATTGTAACTCACAATAAAGGGTTATATTTTTTATTTGTTTGAAGTTCCTTCCTCGTACAAAAGATTGGCCGTGTTTACTCGGATCGCGGCTTGATAAATGAGAAGAAGAATTGGTTTAGTGGAAGCGAACACTGAAATTGGAAAAGAGCGCCCGATTAAAAGGAATAACGCTATCTCGCTGGTATTCTTGGGAAACCTTGTCATATGACAATATGAAATATGTTGTTGTGATTTTGTTTTTATTGCTATTTTCAGTTTCTGTTGGCTTTTCGTGTTTTTTGTTTTGTTTATACATTTGCAACTTAGTCAAGCTTCGGGAGCTAAAAAGTATAGTATTTTAAAAAAAACGGTTAGTTTATTCACTTTATCTTATAATTAACACATCCATAAAAAATTAAGATTTTCTTTGAGCGATTAAGGCTATAACGTTGACCTCTGAGTATGGCAAGCTCCAATTTTATATTCATTTGTATAGAAGATCAACAGTACAGTACAGTACAGTTATATACAGTAACCTGCTAAATATAAGAATTAAAAAATATAAGAAATACCTACAGGAAAAAGATCCATTCAATTATCGAGGTACCCAAGTCAATGAACTTGATAACTCCCACATACATTGAGTTCACGCTAATATTAAATGAGCCAAGCTTTACACTAACCGTCCGATACCCAGAGCACTAATCTAATACTGAAGTGACGTCACAGCCAGCTTAATATGCAGATTTCGTATCGCCTCAGGCCATGTTAGCAGTGCATATTGTTAAATCTAACTTCACCCTGGAACTTGTTGACTAATACCGCCAACTTTACTATCTCTATTAATTTAGGTCAGAAAATGTTCCTGTAATTTTGAGGTTGCTCTTGTTATTTATGCCAACTCCGTCCTATTAAATTGGGTAACCTAGATTTTTGTAAGGTATTTTATTTATTTCGGTTATATAAAAGAGAGGTAATTTTTTATATTAAAATTGGGATTTGGGATTTTTTTGATGTTTTTATTCTGGTTTCAGAATAAAGTAATAATATATTTTTGTGATTATAAATTCAAATTTAACATTTGTTATAAAATAATTCGAAGCAATTATTTTTATACTGTTTATAAATTGTATAGTAATTATTAATCTTAGCGGTAAAGTTAAATAGAAACAGAATCCTATCTTAAACTGAACGGTTGTCTCTATATTAAATTTCGCTTTTAAGCGTGTGTCTTGAAATTAGTTGAAATTACTCTCCATGTACACCATCTTATTGCTAGCTCACAGTTCGGTCACGTAGCGTTCGGAACGGAGAACTTATCTTGGTTGCAACTTTCTGCAAGCAATAGAACAATTTTCTATCCTAATAAACTTCCTCTGCTGTTGTCGCGATACCAATTTTTATTGGCCAAATTAGATGTCTCGTGCTCTTTAACTTTTTACATTAGATGAAGACAAAGTTTGGAATGGACGTAGTACCTATATAGAAACTATTATAGTATACAAGAACAGTAACGATTTTACAGTAAAACATTCACAAATGCCGTTGTTGATTTTTAGTTTAAGTGCAAGCACTTACTATAATGTGTTCTCTTTTAACCCTAAGAATTGGTGTTCTGGGAGTTGGTAGTATGCAGAGCAATTGCTTGCTGACTGAAATCTCAACTATCAAATATAGTGGTCCCAAGATACTGGTGATGTACGTTGAAATTCTCCATTCGGATCTCGATCGAGAAGCTATGTTGATCTTATCAAACGAGATACATTTAGAAATGTTTTCCATATAAATTGTTTGTGGCTTGTAATATACAATGCGAAAAGAGGCGATGGCTCGCGAGGGAGCGACCCTACTGAAGGTTTATTAGGCCAATCCAGTAAACGTTTGCGGTACAAGTTTTACAGAAGTTACTCTGGAATTTACGAGTCTCAAATGACATAGGTATGTGTGTCTGGTAAACGGAAAACTTAATTTATTTTCATTATAATTGCTTTGGAGGTGTTAGTGGAAAATGGAAAAATAAATATACATTTATCTATTTGATTTATTTAAATATACATTTAAGTTTGTTCTGTAAAAGTAAAATGCTATTTTTAGTAGCTTCCTGATCTATAAACATGAAAATGTTTTAGTTGAACAAATATCAGAGTTACCATCGTGGGAAAATATTTAATGTTTTACACATTAAATTAATATACATAGACAAGGAAACCGCTTGAAGTACTTAATTTGGTTATAAAATAACTTCACGCTGTATCCCGCAACACAACTAGGTAGGCAGAGGGAACCTGGGAAGCTAGTGTTAAGACACTCTGTTCCCATTTAGGCACTTCTGTTCCTCATTTTCCGAAGGAGGCAATTCTGGAGGCATTGCGAGTTGAGTAGCGTAACACAACGCCGCGTTTGGCCTCGTTATCAGAGTGAAGAAAATAAAATGTAAAATATTTCAAATGGGAATTGCACCCACAACCTGTCGCTTTTACAGTAGCACGGTTGTGCCACAAACACAGTCTTAAGAAATGAAAATGAAAACAGTGAAAACTAAATTGAGATAATAAGAACTTACTATCTTAATTTAGTTTTCCTGTAGAATAGGGTATATACAAAACACATAGTGAACTTTGAAAAGATTTTTATATAGTATTTGTTAATAACCTACGAGGTAATCAAAATAACCAAGTCACTAACTCCTGTTAGTCACCGGTCCTCTTTTATTTTCCTTTTCTTTTCCAAATCAAACACAAATTTTAGGTAAACATATAGAAATCTAGCGTAAATACAATAAGCATTTCCAAAGCCCTTACACAACTGAATTGTTTATTTTATTCTATTCTGTTCTATTCTATAAAAACAGAAACAGTATTTCCTTTCAATTCACAGTAAAGAAATTTCAGGAAGAAAAATAATGGCAAAGATTTCACCGTAATCCGCCCGGCTGATTCCTTAGTAATGCCTGAAAAAAATCAGTCAAAAACCGTTGGCTCCGTCAAAGGCCACTTTATTTTGGTCACGCGCGGGCTTGTTAATGAAAATAATAGAAGAGAAAGGCCTTTCGTGGAACTAAATTGCTCGGATGGGGCATCGATGTGAATTACAATCGACCGCTTAACATCTTCGGTGGAGGAATCTGTTCGTTTGACACGTTGAGCGTGGTCGGCCGGTGGTGGCCGTTTAAATAACGCCCAACCCATCAAAGGTTTGGATGAAAAATGATGGCTGGTGCTTGAATGATTTGCATGGCTTGAAGTTTTAATTAAATATCGATGTAAATAAAAATATACAAGAAATGATCTGAGGCCGTCGTGGCGTAGTGGCACAAGCATGTGACTATAAATGTGTATTCGATTCACACTCGGGGGAATGAAATATTTAATATTTTCATTTCCTCGTTCTGGCGACGAGGCAAAGCGCGGCGTTGAGTTCTGCCACTCAATACGCAATGCTTCACGAATTCGGCGGGAAGAAATGTCATAACATTAGGTTCTAGCTGCCATAATTATGTGGGATACAGTGTGAAGCTTAAAAAATATGAATTATCAATGAATCTTATATTTTTTTATAAAATTGTTTTTTATATTTCGGATACTGATATGAATGTGTTTTAGAATTGTTAAATAAAAAAATATGCTGACTCGTTTATATTCAGTTATAATCAAGAAATGAAAAAAAAAGTTGAATAATTTTGATTTAATAATATACTATTAGTATCAAAATATAAATATAAATTATTATTATAAGCTTATAACATACATTACTGAAAACAATGTTCTACCAATATCCCTTCTAGAACAATTTATTTCGTCGTAGTTGCGGTCAGGCCGTGCTCAGTATTCAGCGGGCTGGTGGGCAATAAAGGCGGGCCCCGGGGACACTGTCACTAAATATCAACTTTCTTTTTTGTTGTCGCCTGCCCTTTCACACTGTACGAGTATCTGTTGCATAATTGCCACGATTGTATCGGAATCGAGGGTATTTTGATTTTTATATTTTTAGATATTTGTAATATATTTTTTTAATATATTTTATTTGCACTTATCATCTATTGTAAAAAAAGCAGAAATAACTTTTGCTGTTTACTTTTTTTTTTAGAGTTCCGTACTTTAAAAGGTAAAAACCTAGTATCACTTGGTTGACAAATATCAATTTGTTTATATTATATTCATAGCATTAGTGGAATTGCTAAGTCATGTATCTTCATCATCTACCACGTATCGAATCTATGACTTCTCATATATATTGCAAAACCACTATCTTTCCAATGCGTCATAATGAACATATATATACATTTATATATATATATATATATATATATAATATATAAACATTCGGGTCACAGTGTTTTCTTAATTTGCGGTCAACCGTGGTCTCGTTTTGTATTCAGCAGGTTGTCGGGACTCTCTGTTTTGCTACTGTCACTGACAGTTTTTGTGCTCATATTTATCTGAAGCGTAACTTTGTGCTCGGAATTTGAGAGTCGGTTTTAGTTGTGGTCGTATTATATTCACAATTTATGTCTGTTTCTAGTCTCCAGTGGTATAGAGTTTTGGAGACATTTGTATGTATATTTTGATACTATAATCGCTGTTAACTTAGTAAATATATATTAAAGTCGCTTTGGGGGTTGTGAGTTCAAAAATTGGACGAAAAAATGAGGGAGGGAGTGTGTCAACTATAGGTGCCCTCTGTTTATCCTACAAATGTAGTTGTGAAGCTGATAAGAATATGTGGAATTTAATGGAAATCTGAGCTTTTCTATATAGCTTGAGCTTTTATAGTAACCTATAAATACACATTATATATATGTACATCCTTTTAATCGTATACTGTTTTCATTTTTGACGTCATCATGGTGCTATGCCAGAGCATAATGATTCTTATGGATGGATAGGTTCTAGGGTTTTTTCATAGACCATATGATTATTATGCTTAAGTAATTTTTTTTTCTCGTATATGTAGGTATATATGTTTATTTTGAATTCCATGTTTTTTTTGGATACGAGTAATTAGTAGCTAAATAAATTAGTACCTAATGTAAAGGGTCCCTGAGCACTTTCTGTTGCTAAAGAAATAAATAAAACAAGTAATTTGATCTTGTTAAGATAAAACTAAATTAGGTTCAAGCTAAGTAAAATATATCGCTCTTTTATTTATGTAGATGTAGAGGTATTGTGAAACGAGAAATTTTGTTGAAATTGCTAGCTAGTTTGCTATTTTTATGAAATTATTGTTGTTAATAAATTAACATTTAAATAAAACATACTTTAATTTAAATTAAATCACTTCCAAAATAAAGTTATCACTTGGAGATACTTTATTTCGATGGGCGTGACATTTATATAAAAAAACTCTTGATCGAATCAAATGTTGAGCTTTAACTAGATCCCGCGTGCAAACAGAACTTGGCACCTATATTCTTATTCTTTTATCGGTAAAGTAGAGAACGACGCATTACTTAATAGTGAACTTGGCTCCCATTTTGCTTTTATATTTTCGATAATGCGGATTAACCTAGACATAGTGATGCGGACTAAGAGTCAATAGGTCACTTGCGGCCAAACAGTTCAATAAAATGTAGTTTTCTCTAGATATTTCGGGTGCTTACTAATATTTTTTCTTGTAATAGATATCTATTCTACGGTTTTTATACGTTAATATATCAATAACTGTTTGAATTAAATTGTTGAAATTTTATATACGTTACGAGCTAGGACGTTTTAACAAATGTACTTACATGCATGAAGACTAATTGGCTTACTAGCTATGAAGGGCTCAAAAGTAATTTGAAATACTTCGTGTAAAATACACATGAATACGAGTTTGAATTGCATGAATTGTTCTGTTTTTATAGTCAAACAAGAAAACTATACAATTTCGCTACTATAACCTCTATGAATATATTAATACAATACAAAAAATATATATAAAAAAAGTGACAAAGTCATTTAAAATCTAAACATAACACCCGACGCACAGTAAACAAAGCTCGCCAATACCACAAAATCTTTTTACAACAGCGAAATATGAGAGGCTCACGGCCGGCAACGTGTGAACTAAATTTACATGCTAGTAAAGACTGGGATGCATTTTCATTGTGTAAATATTGAGGGACAATGAGTAAATATATTATTTCTGAGCTTCCCGCTGTATCCCGTATATAGCAGAGTAAGCAGAGGAAACGTAGTCTAAACATTCTATTTAGTGGCGGAACACAACGCCGCGCTTTACCTTGTTACCGGAACGAGGAAATTAAAATATCAAATAATTCTTTAACACGCTACCACTTTTAGTTACGTACTTTTGTCGCACAGCGCATAGGCAGATTTGTACATAATTGTCGAGACATTACGTGTTGTCTAATGTCTCGACAATTGGGGGGCTCAAAGCCATGACCTGAAGCCATACCTCAGCAAGGAAATGTAAATATTGCTTTTACCCGACTAGGGATTGAATCCAGAACAATTAATCGTCACGTTTTGCAGCCATAAGCTTTTCCACTACGCTACAACGAGCGTTAACGAGTACTTTTATATCTCATACAATGCCTCTATTAATCATATGGCTAAGTAAAAATTTAAAGTAGGTTTTTCTGTGGCCGCGATAGCATTTGCTATAATTGTAAATCCTAGAAGACCCGACGGCCGACAGTAATATATGCATGCGAACACCTGAATACTGTTCTGCTCGCTTAAGCACTAAATTACGAATTTCGTCTGGGTAAGTTAAATTAATTCAAATAACTGTATTTTAGTGCTATTTTCATATTAGATAGCTGTTTCATTTGATTTTCAAAGTAAATTTCTATGAAATTTCTGATTATGGTTTATTATGTTCATACATTTTAATATTTTTGGTTCGTACAAAATTGAACTGTAGGTACATTGCTTCGTTTTGCTAGTGAGTTATTCGGAACGAGTTGTTATATAGTAAAATTACTTTGAATTTAAAAGATACGTGCATTTTATTCACACTTTATTACCGAGATATTAATGGATTTAAAAATCTTATTTTTGAAAATGTTCACTTTGTAATAGCTGAAACGCAGATCGCCTGCCGCCTCAGACAAATAACCTTATTTAGAATATTCAAACTAGGCATTAACTTAGGCAAACCTGCTGGTGAAATATCTTTTAAGATATAGTTTAGTTTTATATATGTAGTATATATAGCTGTTGTGTTGTTTTTCTGGCTCTTGATCACTCCGTTTACTACTTTCCTCTTACCTATTCTTCTTTCTGACCACGACCAGCGATCGTTTTTTCATTCTGAAGAAATCCTATTCAAAATTAAAAACTCATTTCTGTCATTTTAACATCATGAAATGATTTTTCTTGGTTATTATTTTTTAAAATCAAAAAAAAATATTAGACCACATTTTTTCCTTATTTTCGTTATAAACAAGGCGAACGTGACAAATAACGTGACAGCAAGTTTCCCACCGTTTGATGGCATCCTAAAGAGCCCCAATCATCAAACCTGTTTGCATCGCTACTGCAAATGAGAACCTTTTCAAAAATACTCCCACAACAGTATTGTGTAAACAAAAAAAACTAAAAGTATCACCACACGAAAATAGTTCTTCACTTTTAACAATAACGCCTATATTTGCGTATATAATTCTTATATAGTTGAGGATTACCGTTTCACCCTTTTAAAGGGATGCTCGTTACATCGGCGTACATCATTGAAATATGGTAAGGGTGCGGCTCAGAGATTTTGAACAAAAAAGGGCTTTTCAAACTCGCTATGTCAAAACAAATCAACAGTCCTTTCATTTTATAGACCACGGGTTAAGTAGGATATTCCATTTTTTATTTAAGAATATAAAATTGTGAGTTTTTCGTAGAGCAGCGATAAAACGTCTTTTTGTAAATATGATGGTTGTTGGGGCTTTGATTCCCGCTAGGCGAAAAGAAATATTTTCATTTTCTCGCTCTGGTAAGAAATCTAAACGCGACGTTGAGTTGACTTGGCTTTTCGCCCAGATTTCGAGACATGCAAAGTCTCTGAAAGTGATACACACCCGGTCTTGATACTAGTATTAGGTTTCTTTTGCCTATCCTGCTATTTATGCGGGATACAGCGTGAAGCTGGAAAAAAAATATATAAAATTGTAATAAGTTGTAATGTAGAAACATGTCCTAATAGCATATGAGTCTTTCGCTCACTGTTGTATCATATATTTAAAAAAAATCTATTTAACACATTTATTAAATCTTTCTCGCTATTTATTTATCGTTTTGCTCTACACTTCTCATTTATTTTAGACCAAAAGGTTTTTTAGATGGTGTTTTTTAATAATTGCTAGCAAAAGCTAGCAATATTAAAAAAAGCTTATATAAAAATAATAACGAATAAACATGGAATTTTTAATCGTTTGTCTATCTGCATGAGCCTAACTAGAATTATTTTTTTACCATAGTGATGGGAACTAAACAAATACAGGCCATTGTTGGCGATCCAAACAAAAGTTTCCATGCCCCAGTTTACAATAACATAATGGTGGGTTTTCCATAACAAAACAGTGAAATGTACAAAAAAAATAATATGCAACATTATACATTGGTCATAAAGTAAAACTGCACTGCGTCTCTCTGTCGGTTTATGTATAGACAAAGAGATATCTAAAAATCTATACAATATGACATTTTTATTTAATTTTTTCCAAATTTTTTTTTTCAGGATCACATACTATCCCATTAGCTTAACGTTTAGTCAGACAGCATCTAGTGATTCTCTGCGTGTGAGTGTTCTTAATTTTTCGTACGAGAATACATAATCGAGATATTTTGGGAAATGAAAATACTTCATAACTCCGAGTGGGAATCAAATCCACAAGCAGTACAGTCAGATCGCAAAAATAAAAACCGCTCAAATCCCTATATTATTTATTTAAAGTTGGTACATCTTCATTTCCTACTGTAAAGCTCATCGAGTAGTTAAATTTAAATGAATTACATATATGTATAAGCATTTCAATGTATGTACAAGTACATATGTATGTAAACTACATTGTACGCAAACTTGCACGTTGCAGAATTTCCTTTGATTCTCAACATAATCTTTAGTTACCAGGCACCATGTGCCTCGGTTCAGAGTAGGCTTGGCTTAAGGGAGACTGCTCACTTAATACTTACTAAATATATTATTGAANATTTTCTCGCTCTGGTAAGAAATCTAAGCGTGACGTTGAGTTGACTTGGCTTTTCGCCCAGATTTCGAGACATGCAAAGTCTCCGAACGTGAAGGACACCCGGTCATGGATATTGATAGTAGGTTTCCTTTACCTACTACTGCTATTTATGCGGGATACAGCGTGAAGCTGGATAAAATAATATACAATTGTAAAAAGTTGCAATGTAGAAACATGTCCTAATAGCATATGAGTCTCTCGCTCACTGTTGTATCTTATATTTAAAAAAAAACTATTTAACACATTTATTAAATCTTTCTTGCTATTTATTTATCGTTTTGCTCTACACTTCTCATTTATTTTAGACCAAAAGGTTTTTTAGATGGTGTTTTTTAATAATTGCTAGCAAAAGCTAGCAATTATTAAAAAAAGCTTATATAAAAATAATAACGAATAAACATGGAACTTTTAATCGTTTGTCTATCTGCATGAGCCTAACTAGAATTATTTTTTTACCATAGTGATGGGAACTAAACAAATACAGGCTATTGTTGGCGATCCAAACAAAAGTTTCCATGCCCCAGTTTACAATAACATAATGGTGGGTTTTCCATAACAAAACAGTGAAATGTACAAAAAAATAAATATGCAACATTATACGTTGGTCATAAAGTCTGCACTGCGTCTCTCTGTCGATTAATGTATAGACAAAGACCTATCTAAAAATCTATACAATATGACATTTTTATTTAATTTCTTCCAAATATTTTTTTTTCAGGATCACATACTATCCCTTTAGCTTAACGTTTAGTCAGACAGCACCTAGTGATTCTCTGCGTGCGAGCGTTCTTCTTGTTCATCGAGCGCGAAAAACCGCTCAAATCCCTATATTATTTATTTAAAGTTGGTACATCTTCATTTCCTACTGTAAAGCTCATCGAGTAGTTAAAGTTAAATGAATTACATATATGTATAAGCATTTCAATATATGTACGAGTACATATGTATGTAAACTGCATTGTACGCAAACTTGCACGTTGCAGAATTTCCTTTGATTCTCAACATAATCTTTAGTTACCAGGCACCATGTGCCTCGGTTCAGAGTAGGCTTGGCTTAAGGGAGACTGCTCACTTAATACTTACTAAATATATTATTGAAGTAGTTGAAAAGCATAAAAAATAATTAATTGATATTGCTGTTAAATATATGTATGTTGAATAGAATTAAAGTTTTGTATAATATGAATGTTGGAATTAATTTCAAAAACAGCTGTTATTTATTTTTATTAATAATACTAATACAAAACTTGATTTACAATTTTGGATGAATAAAAGAAAGAAAGTAATGTGGGTTATATGCATCATCGTAGTATTCAGGAGTCTGTTCGAGTAGCAATCTTCTATGTTGATCGATTTAAAATAAATGCTTATTTAAATAGTTCCTTATTTCGTAATCTATTTATTTCGACTCACTTTTCACTCCAGCACAATATAACAAAATATATGAAAGGAAATGGCTACCGTCTTTTATACAATTTAGTATCAAGCATGGGTGCTCTATCAAAGGACAATGGTGCCATAGCATATTTGCTAAGGCATATCAGCAAAACACAGTATATAAAAAAGAAGTTTACATAGATTCCCTCTATTTATTCTGCTTTAAGCAAAATTAATCATAGGTTAATGATTTTCTTACCGAAAATGAATGTGATAACATTTTTAAACAAATTGAAATACATATATTTTTACTCTATCATAATTTGTAAAATGAAAAATAATGAATCCTCACAATGTAAAGGTAGCTTTAGCGACAGTAGTGCAATATATGACCTCGGCATACATCCAAGACGGATATTAATGTGAGGATGTGAAATAATGAACGCTTCGAGTTCTGCGTCAACTCGTAATTGATATTTTGTTGTTAACGTATTATATAATTCATTATTTTGAGGCCAGTCGTAGTAAAGAGGAACGTGTGACTATAAACGCGATAGATAGTGGGTTCGTTTGCCGCTCGAGGAAGTGAAATCTCTTTCAAAAATGATACAAAAATAAAAAAATAAAAAACGTTTTTCAGTTGATGTTGTATATGCAAAAACAATTAAAGTAATAAGCGACAAATCATGCAAGTAGGTTTAAAATATGAAGTTGCTATTTCATGAGTTAATCAATTTCAACTTGCCAGCGTCAATATAAAACGTGTCACGAGTATGACACACTTTTTAAGTCTTGTCGAGCAGATTTTTTTTAAATTTTCTAGCTATATGCACAGTTAATTGACGATAAGGCTGTTCTCTATTAAAATTAACTCTTGCATTATATTCTTGTTGTCAAATTTTTAATTTTACAGCGAAATGTCAAAATTGTTTTCTTTTGAAATATATTTTTTTTATAAGGATTTTTTTCTCACTTACCTTTTTCTTAGAGTAAAATAGGTTATAGAATAATGTTGACTACATACTGCTCCACAACCCCATGATTAAGTCTACTTATCTATTTTTTTAGCTTCCCACACATAACAGGGTAGGCCGTTTCCATAAAACACATCCTCTCTCAGTTGGCGTTTATAGTCGTACGCTTATGCCACTACCCCAGGACTGGCCTCAAACACTTATCTATTAACACCCATAAATGAAACCACTGTCTTAATAACATAATCTTATTCAAATGCCCTCTACGCACTATACTATAACAATATCAGCTACAATCAGCCCCGACCGCAACCTCCGCATGATTAATTACGTGCAAACGTCATACAAATATGCCCTAAAGCCAACCTGCATAATTCACGTCACAACGCCATACTCCTACCAAATAACTAACATCTTGGAATAAATAGTCCACGTCCTCCAACAAATAGCCGGAACATGTCAAATGTATTAATCTGGTACTGGAACGTCCAAATTGGTTGAAAACATATCAATCTAGCTCCTGCCACATACTAATTGCTCAATGAGGCTGGCCCGTCGTTCGTCGTCTGGCGATGGCTTAATCTCAACTATATTCATAGATCTTATATAGTTGAGATTAGAGATCATATTTCATTGGATGCTGCGGGTCCATGTTTCAACGTTTAGAACAACGATGAGAGATCGTAACGTGTTTAGTTCATTAGCTCGGTCTCTGCGTGCAACGGAGTGAATTTGATTATAATTATTATTGGGAGGTAATTGAAATAATGGATGCGGTTTGTTTAGTTTTTGTGTTTAAATTAATATTATTAGACTAATTGGCCAAAAGGATTTTGAGATTTTGATTTGGATTTAGATAATAATGATTTACATAATATATTACATATTATATCTCTATCTATCTCTATCTCTATCTATTTACTAGTTTAAAAATGATTATATACGTTAAAACAAAATATAGATATAAATCTTAATATAATAAAAAAAAAAAAAACTATGAAAAACTGGATATTTTGAAGTTTATTAAAAACAGTATTCATAATTGTTTCTTGAGGTTTCGATATTAATTTTTGAAATTTCTTTGTCTTAATAATTTAATTAAAATATACAGCCATTCAAATTTCCCCTTTTTGATTTTATCGAGGGGGTGTATAATGATTTCCAACAGCCCCTTTTACCATCTACTAAAATGTAATTGAATTACATAACCTGTTTGATTATTGAATATATATGCTTTTGTGGCCACTAACATAGCCGTATTGAAAATTCCCATTATGTTAAATTCTCCTGAACACACAGTCAACTAAAATAATAAAGTCAAGTCAAGTCTGAAATACGCCATATTACCCAATGATTGCTCAGCTTCTATTTACTTAGGCCTCGTCTTGAAATCTCAGAAATAGAATTTGAGATTAACAAAAGTCCCTCTTAATAGGATTCGGTTAAATTAAGCTTTATCAATGCATTATTCGATACTCATACAGTAGGTTCTGGTTTTCAATTTAGTAATTTAATAATAATATTTAGTAGAGACGTTTGTCTGGAGATTTAATGGTTTATGTGTGACGAAATGGTTAATAATTTTTTTTTTATATATATTCTATAGAATAAGAACTTACACTTATAAGTGTAGTATCTAGCTGCACTTATAAGTGTAGGTTCTATTTGCTTTTATCAATGGGGTGTATAATGAATTTTAACAGTACCTTTTACCATCTATTGAAATGTAATTGAAGTACATATCCTATTTGATTATTGAATACATATGCTGCTCAATTTTTTTAATAAACAATAATGTACCTAATTCAAGCGGGCAAATCCATGGACGGGTAACTAGTCAAAAATAATGTAAAAATAAGTAAAAAATATTATAAATGTTACATTAGAGATTATTATAAGGATGCTGCAAATATATATAAGAATACGCAAATCATTAGCATAACGTGGTTGAAGCGGGCGAAGCCGCAAGTGGTTGGCCGGTTTTTTAATAAAATTTATGGTTGGAGGTGTCTGTTTTAAATGTTTTACTTTTAATCTATTCGGTAGGTGAAATGAGAAAGCCTAAATAATAATTGAATTGGTCATTTTGTAAGCATAAAAGATAAAAAACGATAATATTCAAATGTAATACAATGGGAATTTAGCATATAAAATGTATATTTAATACATTATATTTAATATGGTAACATTTCTGTTAATAATATTACTACAATAATATACTAGATAGTCTAAATACGATAAATGTTATACAAAATTGAGTACAATATATATTTTATGAGAAAAAATGTGAAGGCAACAAACGCAGTGTGTATATAATAGATGTGACCCGCAACGAAAGTTAATATGATCGTAGCTGTATTGACACGAGTATCGATACGACCGAAATCTTACTAAGAACAGTGTAATGTGAAAATGGCATTAGTTAGTCCGATTTTGTAGATTTTTGAAAAAAAAGAAAGATATCTTAAGNGTTTGAGGTCTCTGTTTTAAATGTTTTACTTTTAATCTACTCAGCAGCTAAAATAAGAAAGCCTATAATTATAATAATATAATTATAATTAATAAGCCTATAATTATAATATATAAATTATTTGGTCATTTTGTAAGCATAAAAGATAAAAAAAGATAACATTCAAATGTAATACAATGGGAATTTAACATATAAAATGTATATTTAATATGGTAACATTTCTATTAATAATATACTAGATATTCTAAATACGATAAATGTTATACAAAATTGAGTACAATATATATTTTATGAGAAAAAATGTGAAGGCAACAAACGCAGTGTGTATATAATAGATGTGACCCGCAACGAAAGTTAATATGATGACGAGTATCGATACGACCGACATCTTACTAAGAACAGTGTAATGTAAAAATGGTATTAGTTAGTCCGATTTTGTAGATTTGTGAAAAAAAGAAAGATATATTAAGAGAAAACCACACATCCAACATTAAAGATTTTTTAGCTTCACGTTCTATCCCTCACATAGCAGAGAAAACACCAAGACACTCCGTTCTCTACTTTCCGCCTAATTTTCAAGATATTGCTGGTCCAGTGATGAACCTCAAACCCGCGCTTTGTCTTGTTACCAAAACAAAAAGATGACAGTATTTAATTTCTCTGTGGGGAGAGGGGGGAGGGGGGTTATAATGACCTGTTCACCGTATACTTACCTTTATAAGCTGCCTGTTAAATATTATTTCTTAAACTACATACTTTATACCATTTTCGTGATACATTCTGAGTTATCGACATCCGAACATAATATTAGCACTATTAATAAAAAATCTTTCAACGCTATCTCAAGGCAGCAGCCGTTGGCGGGTCAACTATAAATATGGATAAGTGAGGAAAATATGGGACTATCGAAGCCTTTGTTCAGGCATTCGTTAACCCCATACAAATATGGTTTTTCTTAATAGTGTCTAGAGTAGCAAGCAATTTTTACAAGTAAAATCATACAAAGAATATTGATTTTAGACAAAATAAAATATTCTTGTTCTAGTTTCACGCTGTATCCCGCATATAGGCGAGCAAAGAGAACTTATTTTTAAGACACTTACACTTCGTCCATTGCGTTGAATTGTGTTCAGTGGTGAAACTCAACGTTTTTGTCTAGTTACCAGTACAGGGAAATGAAAATAATTCATTCTCCCGAGTAGGAGTCGAACCCACACCCGTCGCGCTTAAATTAGACGCTGTGCTGCTAGGGCCTCTCTGTATATGAAGATTCATATATATTTAAGAAACACCATCGTAAAGGCCACCGCGAATTATTTAGAAAAATCTGACTTGAAAGGTAGTGGTTTTGGTTTGGAATAATGAAGACCGCTAACGCTAATGACAACGTATCTTCTGCCTAACATGCTTTACGGGAAAAAGCTTCAATCTGAAAAATTAATATTTATGCTTTATATTACTGATGGAAAAAACTTAATTTTGTAAAAAAATATTATCTGCACGCAATGTGAAGATAAAAAAATATTAAAAATTACGACCTTTATAACATTGTCAATATTTAAAGTTTTATTTTCATTTCATTCCACTTTTTATTGAAATCCTTTTATAAAAATTTTACATACAATTGTACATACTTCAAATAAAAATTCATATGTAAAGTTTCAACTTCCCCTTAACAAAACGAACGCGAATTGTTTTCTTTTTCACTATTCAGCTCTTTATTTTTCAAAATAGTTTACGTATTTTACAAACTGCAATAAATCCAACGACAAAAAAATTGCATGTAAAGTCAAAGCATATGAATGTGAGCTTTTGCGAGTTCAATTTAAATTTTTAAAATTCCCACTATAGCACGATGACAAACAGTGCTGCAGATATGAAAGGGCCATTATTTCGTGGACTTTTGAAAGCTAGTCTTTTAATACAATATGGGTGGAAAAGTATTCTTAAAACAGTCGCCTCGGAAATTTCGGCCATCCATCCAAATACTCCGAATAGGAATTGCGGTTTTATTAGGCGCCAGCGTTCGGTTTTGGAAACAGAAGGACTTAAATTGTTCGAGGACGTCTGAAATGGTTTCAAATGGCAAAGTTTGGTCCATATTGATTCAGAGAGGTGTGCAGTGGTGGGATCGACACTTCTGATTGTAACACTTCTGACCGGAATCACTCATGTGAGAAGTGTCGTCTGTCTTTAAAAGCAATCAACAATATTTTGATTGATATTAGGATATATTTTTGATGAGGTGAATAAATTATATGTATGATATAATGATTGGTCTCATTTAAGGTGATATTGATGACCCATTTTCCGCTTCCACGCCATGTCTCTAGACCTTTTCTTTAAACAGTGACATATCACTATTTTGTACCCAACAAAATGTAATGCAAATATGCATGACATAATATAAACATTACCATTTTAAAAAAACCCGTACGTTATTGCTATACTAGAGAAAACTCAGTTACACGTGTACTCCCCAAAGGTATATTATTATATGAAGTAAGGTTGACGGCTCCCAAAGAATTTCAAAGTTAATATTGCTCATAGAAAGTAAATCATACCATGATTAAAAGCTCGAGGAATTCTACTGTACATAATGAATTAAGCTCAAAATATCTTCATCTCGTTACAAATAAAATTGGAAAGGGAGCTATGAAAGTGTAATTAAAACAGAAATATCACTTCAAGCGTAATGTATTAGCGTTTACTGACCCTCATCAAAGTTCCTCGACACGACGATTTCATTTCGTTACAATGAATATTAATAATATTTTAAAATAATAAACTTTTCAAAGTATGGTCTTGGATATTAAATATGATAAATTATTATTTGATGAATAGCTGAGAAATAATTCAAAGGTAATATTTGCGTAGGATATATGATTGTTAAGAACATTTTTTTTTAGATCTTTTCGTTAGGAATGTATTTTTTGTGATATTTAAACAAAAATTCGAATGAAAATTCTATATGTTTTAAGTATAATAAACTTCATAAAATTTAGTTTTTTTATGTTTTAAAATCTCTGAAATTTTCAGTAAAGTAAAGATCTTAGTACTAATAACAATAAGGACATTCGCGTTGTAAATACTCGGGTGACACGAGGGTCTTTTATAATTTAGTCCGCGTACTCCAAAGTTTGTACTAACTTATTGAAGAAATTTATCAGTAAACAAACAAATATCATACTAAACTCTTATTGTTCACTTCACCCAGTATTCTCAGGATAAAAGGTTAGTCAGTCATTATGACCTTTTAATTTTTTTTATCTTTACTCTGTATCCCCGCAGACAGGAACTAGTGTTAAGACACTCCAGTGTCAGTTCCCATTAAGACAAAAACGCGGCGTTTAGTTCTGCCAGTCAAGACGCAAAGCTTCAAAAAATCGGCAAAATGTGGGAATGGAGTCTCTTAGCACTTGGTTCCCTCTGCCTGCCCTAGTATATGCGAATACATTGTGAAGCTAAAAAATTAAAACCAGCAAACAAAACATTAGTAAGATATTTCTATAAATTCCTTCAGTAAAAATATTTATTTTCCCATAAAGCAATTTTGGTGGAAATTAAATTTGTACAAAAAAAAAGGGTCGCGAAACATCGTTATTCTGTACGCAAGCAAAATTCACTCGAAATTTATAGAAAGCATAATTGGTTTGGTATCGGCCCGAGCGGCCTATTTCAGTAATGGACAGAATTCGCTTGATTTCGGACGTATTGGAGCCGATTTTTGTGCAATTTACCCTTTTACCCGAGGGTATGTCGATATATGCTTCTTTTCTTACCGGTTTTCTATGATAAAACCCCAAAATTCCTGCCACAGCCAGACATTATTACTGTCAGTCGTCAGAGAAATTGATCTAAGTTATGACATTTTTTTGCCTGTCCCTTGAATTCAGTTTTTCGTTGATGGTTATTAATAATAACATGGCGTATCTCTGTAACATATGTTGTTGGTTACATTTAATTATTTTTCTAAACATATAATATAAAATAAAAATATATTGATAATATATTTTTCTGACATTCTCTAATTCTCTCTTATACATATCAAAACTTTTGAAGAAAGTTAAATTATTAGTTTATTGATTGAATTGATATATATGTAGAAGCATCAGAAGGGGCCTCATAGCGGTCTTGGCTGTTACTATTCATTTGTGGGCGTTGTAGCAACAGAGATGTTTAAATAAAAGTCACACTTATATTCTACAATGTCTTATTACTCGTTTACATAACAGTTTTACAATAAATATCACAAGATTAACAAAATTACAATAGATTAGGAGCCAATAGGTTAATTGGTGAACATCTCACGCCATAGCTGTCAACCAATGACATCCGCTATTATTTGTGGCTACACCTACTACCCTATTCGGGGTTACCCGCTCCATTTTAAATATTCTTCTAATATAATNCCTGTATAAAAAGCATACAGCCGAAATTATGGTATACTCGTATGCTTAGCGTTGTAGACATTGATATGTGCTCTCCACTTAAATTGATATTTCCGAAATTCATATGAAAACAAGAAAAACAAGAAATTCCATTTTGCCTCTTAAATTCCACGCTAACAAAATTGTTGGCGGAATTGCGGGACTAGTTGAATAATATAATGTTATAATATCATATTCTTTAAGTTTTAGCTTAATTGCTCTTTAAAAAAACGTTTTGAAAATTAAATATTACAGTGTAATGGTTCCCCACATACATACATGTCGTGTTATACGTAGTTTTAATTTTCCCCGCGTTTAGTTCTAATAGCCCCTGTAATGAGAGGTTATATTTTTCATAGAAGCTTTAAGCTCGGCTAAGTGCAACTTAAGGGGTTGTAAAAATAATACTAAAATGTAAAACTTTTGCGAAATGAATCTAAATTACTGGGTCGTAGTTATAAAAAAAGAAATCGTTAAAGAAGGTAACGGCACTATCGTACGACTATAAGCGCAATGGTTGTGGATTCGATTCCCATTCGGGAGAATGAAATATTTTATATTTATTTTCATTTCCTCGCTCTGATAACTAGAATTCAATACGAGAGCAAAGAAATAATGGCATTAATTTTTTTATGTATTTGAAATTTCTACACTTTCTTAATTTTTTAAACAACATAAGATATTCCTATATTAATTTAAATGTCAAAATCCCAATCATCTATCAATAATTTCTCTCTGATACTAAAATAAAGAATATAGATTACATTATAAAACTATATGGCAGATAAAAAGCTAAGAGTTAGTGAAACTTGTAATGAGTTTAAAAGTAACGAACTTCAGCTTTTCTTTGTGAAAGCATTCTTAAGTCAACTGTTCCCGGACTTTGCGGTCGATTCGGAAGTGTAGAGTTGTTAAGAACACAATTGTACATCATTAAAATGGACAGAAAAAATATTTTACATATTTGGAATGACTGATTTATAACAAAAGGGTTTGTAATTTATAACAAAAATGTTCGATTGTTTTTATATAGCAGGTTAGGCAGAGGGAACTTGGAAACCTAGAGTTAAGACTCTTCGTTGTCAACTGACCGCCAAATCAGGAGGCATTTTGTGTTGATTTGCGGAACCCTAGAAATGTACATTAACTTATGAACAAATTTTTGCCAGCTTTGACCTATTCAAATAAATTGAGTTAAAATAGCTTCACACTGTGTGTCACTGTGGGTACCAAGTGTTAAAACACTCCGTTCCCCACTTTCAACCGATTTTTTTGGGGCATTGCGTGTTGGGTGGCGGAACTCAACACCAAGCTTTTTGCATTGGTGCCTGAGCGGACAAATGAAAATATACATAAATAATAATTTATTACCTTGAGTGAGGATTGAACCCACGACCGTCGCGTAACAGTCACATATGTGTGCCCCTACGCCGCGACGGCCTCAAATCAGGCCCCAATTTATCTTATAATCAACAAAATAAATGTTTGATGAATAAACACTTATAGAAAATTAGATGTGAATACGCTTTGCTAGCATTGCTGAGGTTGCCCGACCGCTTACCACATTAATTTATTCGCCATAATTCAATTGATTACACAAATTTTTAAAACATAAATATTAAATTAATTTAAAAAATTTTTATCGATATGTACTAGTAAATTTGTAATTACATTAGAATCGCTTTAAAAAAAATTAACCAGCTTCACGCTGTATCCCGCACACAGCAGAGTAGGCAGAGAGAACCTAATCTTAAGATACTCCGTTCCTCAACCAAGTAGTGCCTCAACGGAGTGGAGTTGGAGGCATTGGGTGTTGACTGGAGAAATTCAACATCGGGCTTTGCCTCGACGCCAGAGCGAAGAAATAACCTGCCTAACCTGCTACGTACGGGATACAGCGTGAAGCTAAAGAAAAAAGGAAATTTTTACTTTGGGAATTTTATTTAGTTAGGAACAACGCGTTTAAGCAAAAAGAGTAGATTCTGTTGCTCAAAAAATCATATTGCACATCAGAAATCTGTGCTAAAATCTATGCTCTGACAAATGGAAAGGTGGTAGCCCAAAAAAGTAACAATTTTAATCCGCTTGCACTGGGCACACGAACATCCCACTAATATACGTCCTCTGATGGCGGTAAAAGGAAAATTCGGACGGACAAATGTTTTTGTAAGCTAGGCGAGTGTAATTGATTGGTGGTTTGCTGACTTTTATCTTAGTTTAGATAAAGGCTGATGAAATTTTACTTTTGAAAATTTTACATGAGAGGGAGACGAATACATGTTCTCAATTAAATTCTTTTTCGCTTTGATATTTCGAAGGATATTGTATATTTAGTATTATACATTTTTGGAGACCCGGCGTTTTGAACATGTTGTACCAACCACGGACTACTTTATTTAGATTTGCATATTTATGTTTGTTTACAAATTTTCCTGAAATAAAATCTAAATTGAATCTTTTATTATGAGAATGTGTAGAGTTAGGAACCTAGTAGTAATTAAGACGTTATTTTTTCCACGCACTGCTAGATTCCCGAGCGTAGAAATGAAAATAAATAAACCCCCGAGTGAGAATCGAACTTACAACCGTCGCGCTTACACTGTTTCTATTGAAGTAAAAAAAAACAATCGTTATAAATCGTATTTTATTATTGTTTCAGATACAATAGCTCTAAGAGATGTGCAATTAATAGCACCATCAGCAGTCAGGTTAGGCGAGACCGTCCTCCTTGGCTGCAAGTGGACACTCGAAGGAAACGAAACGCTGTACAGTGTTAAGTGGTATAGAGGTCGACAGGAGTTCTTCAGCTACCTGCCTAAAGAATATCCTTTTACGAGGATCTTCGCTCAGCCAGGAATTGATGTTGATGTAAGTTGTACTAAATATTTACTTTTTTTAGCTTCACGTCGTATTCCGCCCATGGTAGGATAGGCAGAGGGAATCTGGGAATCTTTTGTCGAATTCTGGAAGCTGCGTTGAGTGTCGCAACTAAACGCCGCGCTTTGCCTCGTTACCAGAGCGAAAAATTTAAATTTTAAATATTTCATTTCCTCGAATGGGAATTCCTGTCGTGCTTTTCGGACGCTTGTACCCCTACGCCACGAATGGCGGGAGACACTTCGGTTGCTTCGACATTATTACCCTTGTCATATCGTTTTAATTTCTATTTTCTATAGTTTTAAATATCATACGTAAATTTTTATTAACGTAGGAATTTGCGTAAATTTTAGTGCTTCCCTATACTTCCCAAATTAAAATGAACGTGTAGGCTGTAAGTTGTCAGTTTCTTACTTTTATTTTACCCATAGAGTTCAATTCTCATAAAACTCATAAAGTACTAAAAGAAATTTCCTCCGATCAAAATATTTATATAATGGATAATGTTTGATTCATTTTCATAGTACAAAATGATTGAAGTACTCCAATTTGTTGATTGCCTTTTATAAGAATCCTTAACTTACAATTCAATATGGCTCATGAATATTTGAAAACACCTGAGAGTACCTTTCTATTGCTGAGTTATATTTATGTACAATCTCTTAACTTGTTTATTTTGTTATGTATATTCTGAGTGATGGGAATTGGAAGATATTGGTTTAGTAAATTAAATTTAAATTTCCATTTCTTTGCTCTGGTGTCGAGGCTAAGCACAGCGTTGAGTTCCGCCACTCTAAACGTAATGCCTTCTGAATTCTGTGAAAAGTGTGGAACGGAGTGTCTTAACACTAGGTTCCCTCTGCCTACCCTGCTGTGCGTGGGAGCAACATGAAGCTGATTTTACTTATATTAATTAAATAGTTTTAGTTTTAGGAATATTTGTATTCTAGTAGAAAATTTACAATGAAATTTATAAAATTATTTAGCTAATAGTTTTAATAAAATGAAACTCAGCTGTATTTCCAATCTTAATCTTTAGCTATCTTTAATATATACCAACGTACGTAAATAATCTAACTTTAAAAAGTTGCCATCACGTTTGCCATAAATCTTCCTTTACCAGCTCTAAAAAGTTTTTATGAAAACTCTACAAGATCTGGGTCCTTCATTAAAAATATCTGGAATCTTGAAAGTGGATACTTGGCGTAATAATACAATTTGAAAAATTATTATCTTGGCCTTCTCAACTTTAGAGTTCATTTTACTGTCTCAAAGTTTTCGAAGCGAGAACTATGGTGAAGTTTTAAAAGATAGGAAAAGTAAATATGTTTGCATCGTACTTTACATTTTAAGAGATTGAGCTGACTGGGGCTCGGCTGCAAAGCAACTTTTGTACTGGCAAAAGAAAAATAGCACTTATAATAGTTTCCTTTAATATAAAAATATTGACATACAATCCATTTTGTATGAGAAATGATATTTTAAGATTTATTTTCTTTATAAAAAATGTTTATTATTATACTTTCATACAAGATGTGAAAGATAATAAACTCGTCATCATCGATTTTTCTGTGTATTTCAGTAATATTAAACGTAGTTTGCTATTTATTGTTTTACTTTAAAATTCAGTACTTGTATCTGTTTAATATATTTTGACAACCGGTGGGTGTTATTGTCTATAAAATAAGTAGCTTATGTACTAGCTTACAAAGAAGTATACTTGTATATTGTAGCTTTTCTATTGAAGATGTAACAAAAAGAGATCGTTTATTAAACTACTGTTGGCACGGTGAATGATAATAATGATTTTTTTCATTAGAATTAATTATTTTTATTTCCAAACTCTGGTAACAACTTCCCCCGAGTTCTTGGTTCTCCTAAATGGGAACCAAACGAACAACCGTCGTCATCTTCATCTTTAATAAAATGTGTGTCTGTAAAGTCGATGTTACATACATTTATTTGCTTGGCTTCAATTAAAAGTTATCTCAAGATGGTCATAAAAGGATATGAAACAGCCTTTATTTGGGTTAGAGATAAAAACAAATTATCAATTAAAATAATAACAAAAAACAAAAGTACCTAGTAATAGTCGATTGCTGTTTACAGTTTGGTAATATAGCAAGAATATTTTTTTCTATTTCAGTCTTACGCTGTAACGCTAGGTTCCCACCCTGCTGTGTATTTGTATTTTCCACCGAATTCTAAAGGAATTGCGTGTTGAATTATTCGTATTAAATATTTCATTTCCCCTAGATGGAATCGTACCCGCAACCTCTTGCGTTAACGATCGTATGCTTGTGTCCATACGCCACTACTGGCCTCAGCAGGAATATTGGAATCCAATATAAATTTTCTTCTTTATTCAGTAGGTAATATGAAGTTACTTTGTTTTATGTTTTGTACAATATAAGTTTGGGGCACACGTTTAAGATAGGTTTTTATGGGTGGCACAACTAAGTACATGGTCGTAAAATTCTTACATGTAGCTTAGTTACGAGCTTTGGGAACATTTTGGGAGAATATATTTTTTTCATATACTAACAAGCTATTTTGTATAGCGACAGTGTTTTTTTCTCCTCACATACTAAGTATAGGCGGCAATATATTTAAATGTCCCGAACCTGACCTGATGGCCTCAGTCGTGTACAGTAAACACGTTTTTATTGGTCGTTAAAGCACTTTTCATGTTTTATTGTGGACCCATTGTTAGAAAGATTCACTTTATGACCAACCCTAAAAATCTACTACCATTCACTGATGATACTATCTTTACTTGGCCGAAAAATTGCTTGCGTCCAATTATTCGTGGCTCTTATATAAGTGTATCGAAATGAGATATTTTTAGTGGTGATAAAGATGGTTTTTTTACAATTTTTTTTAAGAAGATTGATTATTTAGATAAGAAAACTATAATATTTTTTTAAGAAAATATGTATTAAATTATTAATAAGTATTGAACATAGGACGTAAGTTACGCTTACAGTCGAATCTTAGTGTTTTTGATGACAAAAGCATAAAAATATGAAAGCCTTTGTGAACTTGCAAAACCTATTCAGGTAAAATTTAAGTAGACTTAAAAATTTCTTTGTATAGAAAACTTCAAAAATTTAAATGTTTTAAGATCTATAAATAAGTTGCCACTGTCTCCATAGATTTAATAAATAGAAAATGATATTAACTTTTTAGTGTCAATATTGTCTTAAGTAATTAATACAGAATAAATAAAAAAGAAAAAAAAAACTTGTAAAATAATTGCCGTCTACATTGTTAATATAGACGAGTATTTAGATAACTAAAATAATAGTATATTTTATTATAAGTATTATTTTTTATAAAATGTGTTGGGAGTTGTAGTGGATTTTAAACAAGTTTTTTATAAAGTGTATTTAAATTTTTATTGTTATTGGATTTGGATGAAAAATAATTAAATTGAGAAGTTAAATTTTGCAGGTCATCGGATTTTTCAGCCTTTGTGTGATTTTTTATATCATTTTAAGTTACATTTAAAATGTTTAAGCTGTAAAACGTAGGCTTTAGTACAGTACAGTACCTTTTCTTCCTTTACTGTAGTCGGCAAAAAGAAAATATCTTCACCTATACAATTGCGCATATAATAACATAATAATAAAAACCATACAAAACAAACTCGTATCGTTCGGATTCTCGGTCGTTTGGATTCAGATTGAATCGATCAGGATACCTTCAGTGCTGGGTTATTGTGTGTTTATTGGAATTTTTCCATATTGGTGACAGTTCTCACTATGGGCGCTATATGAAAATAGTAATGTTTATCTGTTACCAATTTGGCCATAGGAATTAAAAGTTTTATATGACACATGATACATTCAAAGTGCTATAGATAACTCTGGCCTTAGGTGCAGTGGGCTTATCAAAATTAGCCTGTCATTCCGTTTCTTCATAAATGGACTATCCAAGATTATCTAAATATAGAAAGATAAAAATTTACTTTATTACTCCAGTCCATGTTCCATTTTAAGAATCTCTCAGAACGTTCAATATCTTTCTCTAAAATTCTAATTTTAAAATAAATATGACTTAGCTTCACCTATTTTAATATAACTATTTGCGACAAAAAAAAAATAAAAAAATTCTAGATCTAAATTAAGTAACTTTTTAACTTTTTAAATTAAGTAATTGAATTGACATATCCACCGTCTCTAACAAATTTCATGTTTATTTGTATCAAGCTGAAATTAATATCGCGGTTAATCAACCTAATTGAGGTAATCGATCCCTTCGAGCATAGAAAAACTAAGTAACAAAGCTTCTAGGTCAACGCAATCAAAAGTAAAAGTGTTCAAGCATCATTTTTAATGCATTTTGTATGAAATTTAATCAAAACCTATAGAGTACCTTCATTGGATCTAATTTATATCATACAAAAAATCACTTTAAACTTACTTAATTCATTTCAAACAAAAAAAGTGCATACGCCAGTAAACTTTATTTTGTATACTTATATAAACCACTTTCCCGTTAACCTACAATCATGAAATTGGTACGGAACCGTCCGTGGCCAGATCGATTCGCTCTTAACTGGCTTTTATATCTAACATGACCGGACTGTATTCTATTATAATATAGAATTCTCAATAGTATCAAATCGAAACAAAGATTTATAGTTATATCGAGTATATCAAAATAAACCGATAAGCTCATATCATATACACCACATCACTGGACACTTGACGCTGAACGATACATATTGAATAATGCGTGGCGTCCGCAATTTGGCCACCGCCGTTTCCTCTAGCGGCCACTTACGAGAACATTTACTGACCCGTTATTACTACTCAAAGTGATGATTTTGTATAACTCATATGATGCATGAGGTCGTCGTGATGCAGGGGCACGAGCGTGCGATTGTAGGCTGTTCGATTCCCACTTGGGGGAATGAAATATGAGTATCGCCACTCAACACGCTATGCCTCAAGTATTCGATGGAAAATAGGCAACGGAAGTGTTTCAATGGGATTGTGAAATAGGATCCCAGGTTCCTTGTGCCTATCTTGACATTTCTTTTCACTACACACACTCTACTAAATACTTATTTTCACTTTTTATGCATAGAGGCTAAACTCAACCGATGCAAGGGCGAGTAGAATTTTAGTGGGAGGAAGCAAAATATCCGTCGGTTTTGGAAACAACTGCTAGGACTTGGTAAAAAATCAAATCAAATAATACAAGAGTAGAGAATAGGACCGATGACTCCATGAATTTACTTGTATAGAAAATTACTTAGACATAATTTCGATTCTAAAAGGAAAAGATAGGCGCTGGTCTCGCCTAATGTAGATTTTCCGAATGTTAAGACAACGTAGAAATTTAGGTCACTAGGTCCTGTCTTTATAGCTATTAAGACGAGAACTCAGTTATTCCTCTTCCTTATCTTGAAATGAATCTTACAATTCAATCTTAATTATTTGTTTATATTTTTTATTTACTTTCACGCTGTATCACGCATATAGCAGGGTAGGCAATTGAAAGCCAGTCAGCCAGCAGGAATGGTAACCAGGTTTAACACCGCGCTTTGTTTTATCAGAACAAGGAATTAGAAATGATTCATTCATTCCGAGTGGAAAAGTAAACTCACCAATGCATTTACAATCGAATACTACGCCACATCGGCCACGATAAGGAGATGATCGTAATTTCTCCTTTAATATGTTTGTATATAGTTTTAGAAAACCCAACTTCCATAAACATAATTCGAACCCACTATTATCGCTTGAAATTACTTAGACGCTGTTTATTACAACCAAAGTTTAATACATCCATTTAAAACTAGACAACCGGCTCCGATCAATTAACGAGTATAATAGGATTCACGTTGAAAATGTTTTAAGGCAGTTATGGGCATCAATTTTCTATAAATATCTAAAATCAATTTTAGTAATTTATTAGTATGGTTACAGTAGTAAAACGTAATAAATTGTTACTAGGGCGAGTAACTGAAAATATTAAATGTTTTAATTCACAGAGTGGGAATCGAACCCATAACCGTCGCATTTATAGTTCCATGCTTGTGCCCCTGCACCGCGACGGTCTCGTAATAAAAATTGAACCAAACAAAATTTTAAATGTACAAGCTTAGATTCAAATTTAATTTTCTTAATTGTGTTGACTGTCTGGAAGCCAAAAGCTATAATTGAAAGTTACTTTTACCCTTATTTCTCGTTCTCTTTTCAAGTCGGATCTTTTTCAGTAATTTTGAAACTGAAATACTTGACTTTTTAAATATTTAAATACTTTTACTAATTGAGTATTGAAGTTCTGAAGCTTCATTTTCAAATTTTTAGGTCTCATCTTATTACAAAAGTTTTTTCAACAACCGTTTTCTTCTTTTCTGTTAAAAGCTATCACTTTTGCTTATTTATATAATTACAAAGGTTTAATTAGTTTAAGGCCTGCGTAGCGCAGTGGAACAAGCATGTGACAGAAGACGCGATGGTTGTGGGTTTAATTCTTACTCGAGGGAATAATTACAATTAAATTATTTTTATTTCTTCGTTCTGGTATCAACGCATAGCCGGGCGTTGAGAACCACAACTCAACGATCAATGTCTTCAAAATTTAGCGGAAAAGGAAGAAGTGATTGTCTTAATAATAGATTCTCTCTGCCTACTAACCCTGCTTTACGTGGAGAAGCGTGAAGCTATTTCTCGCAATCACAATGTCTGTACGGTGCGAAAAAAAAATAATTAGAGAGCTAACTGAGTATTTCCACCCTGCCATGACGGTCTCTGCTACCTAACTGTGCTGTAAGTTAAAATATTTCCCTAAGCACGATTTGAGCTTACATCGATCGTGCTCAGTAATTAGAACTAATCCACAACGGCATCATTGTTATTCAATACATATACATAGATATATTGTTATGTAAATATCAATTATTACAATGTTTCATATTAAGGGTAAGATATTGTATATAAGGTATTATAATCCTTAAATACATAAGCATAAAGTCTAATCTTCCATTTACGATCAACAACAAACCCATCGTGTTTTGGGGTTAAAAGCTCGATATTTCAAACTCGCTTCGCAGTTCCCATATGAAAATTACACCAATTTCGAAAGCCGAGTTTCGTATAGAAATAGAAGCGATACCCGATGAAGCTTTGACGTCACTCGTGTAGGGGTTAAGTGGACATTTTGGTAATGTCCTTATAGCGTGCAATTTTCAATGATATTATAGAAGTGATGTTAGGGGTTACTCTATTTCTTTTCCGCATATAGCAGGGTAGACAGAGGGAAACTAATGTTAAGACACTCCGTGTTGACACTTGACACTAGGGCACATTTAGCTAGTATCCTACATACAAAAAATGCATTAGCCTTTTTATTTTATTTCAGTATCTGAGAAAGATATAGAATAGTGTAAGTGTTCCAAGTTCTGTCCATTTACTAACATTGCAATTGAACGCTGCCCTTTTGAATTTGAATCTTTATGTAAAATTAATCGCAAGCAGTCGTTTTCTTTAATTTTAAAAGGAAATGGATTCAGTGCTCTTTAATTAAAATTGCATTTGGAGTTCCAATTACAATAAGAGAATCCTTTTTAAATGCACATATATTATATAAGCTATAAGCAAACAACGGCTAATATATATTAACATTTACATATAAATATAATTTTAAAAAATTGAGAATTGTATATCATTTTGAATTTTCTTATACAATACATAACGAAAATAAATTCGTCTGTCACTTTCCGCAATATTCTGGAGGCATTGCGTGTTGAGTGGCGTAACTCAACGCCGCGCTTTACCTTGTCAGAGCGACTAAATAAAAATATTAAGTATTTAATTTTTACGAATGGGAATCCAACCCCCCAATGGAGTGATCAGTCGGACGCTTGTTGGATGCAAGCTACCTGACCAAAAATACGATAAACAAAAACAAAAAGAAATTGAATAACCTTAAATAATCACATTAGGACACACAGTCACACATACGAGTATATATGTAGCTATAAAAGTATCCGACCAAATTCATACCTTTGCTAAGGTAAATTGACCATCAGATCTCTAATTGAACTAAGATGGTTACTACACCTGACTGCCAATTAGGTTAGATTACACGTACCGTTATATCGTCCTCTGGAACAGGTGGTCCATATGGGCATTAGTTGTTTTATCTTTTGTGAAAGTCCTTCGAGCAAAATATTAAGGTTCACGAGATAAGCATGCGGCCTTAATTAATATTAATATGAATAAAGTTTATCCTGTTATAGAAATATATTTTATTGAAAGATATGATAAGTTTTAGGATTAACTTTGGACTCGTTGGGTTTGGTTGTACGTTGTGTTTTTTTCAGTCTGACAAATAAATAGTATAAGTAAAAAAATAATGTTTAAATCGATGACTATTTTTAAAAGCTATATCCCAATGAAATTTAGAAAGTTTGGATTATATATGGAAAATGGTTTCAGGATACAAATTCGTAGATTTAAGAACAAATTATACAAAAAATCAACATATCACCACAACACAAAATATATTCTTGAGATTCAAAGAAATGACAAGCAAAGAGGATGAAGTGAACCTTCTTTCTTTACGCGTCTTCGCACAAAGCACGTGGGAGATCTGTAAAGGTCGACAAGCGTACGAAACGTTATTTCGATTGAAATAAACCCTGGCATTAACCAAAACCCAAACCCAAACCACAAGCTTATAACATCTTTTAAATTAGCTTATAAAATAAGAACTACAGTTTGCTTGATTATTTAATAAAAGCTTTTATATTTTTCCAGCAATCTGCTACTTTATTTTAGAATTTTAATTACTACACCAGACTATTTTTATGTTTTTATATTCGAGATGTAGAAAATTACAATTATTAATAAACTAAATAATAGTTCCTTTTAATATGATAATTATGTTATGTTAACTCCTCACGATTTTGTAAATAACATTTAGGTACATTTTAAAATTTGGAAATATGTAGATCAAATTTTCTTATCTGTAAATAATATATTCAAGTTCCTTAAAAATATTTTAAAACATTCAAAGGATTTTTTAATTAGCATACCATTAAAATCGACTCAATAGAACAGCTTGCCTCATAATTAAATCGTGTACATTTTTCAATTCATCTTAGATAACAGCATCTGGACGGTTGGCCTGTCTTCTTCCTATTAAAAGAGAATTATACGGCAAATAAATCAAGCTCTGTTGAGTAAACGTAGATGGATAAGATACTTCACTATGTCTCGGTGAGCGGTTTAAATTACTTTAGAGACGGCTGTATTATTGTTGTCGTTTTTTGCAACTTTACGCTGTATTCCCTATACATATAGCAGGGTTGGTAAAGGGTAACTAATGTTATGACACCTTGTTTTCCACTTCCTCCACCTATTTTTTTAATTTTGCTCTGATATTTTGGTATTTTTGTGGAAACGTTATCAATCAACATTAAGTTTATATTGCTTATTCGAGTATAATAAAATCTGGTATAGATCCAGAATGACGAAATGAACATATTTTTTAAATTTAAGCATATCTAGGAGTTTCAACCTAAAATTACTGTGCGTTTGAGAGAAGGGTGTGTTGGGATGGTGTAAAGCACCTCTAGACTTAGAGTATTTATAAGTTAGCTATGTTTTCCAATGTTTTCTAAAAAAAGGTGTTATTCTTTCCAAAATATCATATCACACGATAAAAACATTAAAAGTATTAAATAAATAAATTTTACATTGAACTTTATAAGCCTTTCCACTACAAAAATTTCTGTTAGTTCACCAAACGTAACAAATGTAGGAATATTACCAGAAAATAGAAAATACCTTTCATTTTCCTTATTCCAAGAGCGAGCCGAGGCCATTTCTCTTTCTCAGTGAATCTATTCCCGAATATACCTAAGCGTGAACGACACAGTTGATAGTCGGAATGAGTAGAACATTGACTCGATCCGTCCCGTGCCAAATCACCAGCCATCAGATCACTATTGTACTGTTTATTTTGCTTGGAAAAATTGTGCATGCGTATTAATATTGATGTCTTTTTGTTATTGGAATTTGCTTTTTTCGCTTAACTGGAGCAGTTATAAAACGGTATGATAGTGGGTTTGATTCTTACTTGGGGCTGTACACGATGGCTATAGGTTTGATCCCCACTGATGAGAATTGTTTTTTTATTTATTTGCTCTGGTGCGGCGTTAAGTGCTGTTATTTAATATGCAATTTTCTAAAACTGACTGGAAAGTGGGAAAAGGAGGGTCTTATCCGTTTGCCTGCCAAAATGTAAAGCTAAAAATTTGATTATAGAAAGAGAAGATTACTTACGTACTGGACGGTATGTTTTGCTTGAATTGCAAAACATACAAAGGAGCATATTAATATAAAATCAACTAGATATTGTTTTCATGCATCATTCCTAAAAGAACAAAACAAAGTAAATGTTTTAACATCTTTATATTTATATAGTAGTACTCGACTGAAAACAAGAAAAAAAAACATTTTGTTACTTACAAAAAACTATAGTCGTAGAATAATGACTTTAGCAAAGTTAGCTATAAACAAAAAAATCTTTCAAATTAATACAAAAAATTAACAGCTCTTCTACCCCTTCCATAAACATCTTAATAAAAATACGACATTTTAAGATGACGAGGATAATAGCATCGACGTCGATAGAAATTAGTACCAAGCTTGGTAAACAAGATATTTTCCGATAGTCGATCGATCGTAAGAAACTGGAACGTAGCATATTATTAAGCATTGAAATGAAAAGAATTCAATTACTACATAGTAGACGCTTACAGAATATGTATTTGAGGATATTGTATGAGAGGTATTTTGTTCGAAAACTGTATTTGGCGAAAAAAGAAGGTTATTACTTAGTAAACCTTAGAAAATGAGAATATTTTATGGAAATCATTAAACACTAACAGCTGATAAGCTGTTAGTATAGATGTGATATAAAATCTCGTAATTATCTCGTTTCCAGAGGGATTTTGGGAAATCTCTTTTTCTTTTTCATTCTCTGGATTTCTTTCTTTTCTATTGCTCCTACCGTTCTTGGGAAGGGTACTCCCAAGAAGACTACATGAGAAATTGCAACTAACGCAACGGAAAGAATATCCAGTTAATGATGTGTATGACGTATAAAAACTGCAGATCTAAATCCTCCACTTTTGCAACATAGTTGTTAGTAGCTCCGCAGTACTTGTTTGTATATTTTACTTTATTTACTACTTCAAGCGTTCTTTAAGTGTAAGTAAATAGAAAGAAACTAGTGACAGATTATTTTACATCTTTTTATATTTTTTCTGTCCGTATATTGCAATTTAACTTCAAAGAGTGTATAATTAAATAAATATAGAGAGATCTTTCTCAGTATGAGTGGTATGGAATCTCCTATATACACTTCATATTGTACTTATGAATTAAATAGGGGTTTAAAGTAGGGTACATAAAGTTTTTTTTGTGAGACGGGATGTGTGATAAAAATGGTAATGGAATTATTACCATTTTTAGTTAAAATTTCCATGTTCAATAAATTTAGTCTTAATTAAATTTATCAAGCAGAAAATTTCATAGCATTCCACGGATTCTCCGTGCAAAATTCTGTGTGGAAAATTCTTTCATTACCATGAAATTTTACCAAAAAAATCCTTTTTCCAATTATTTTTGTTTATTTCATCAGGTGTCCAGATCGACATCCCAGCAAGTGGTACTAAGAGAGGCGACGCGAGCGCTAGCGGGAAGGTACCGATGTGAAGTATCGGCTGATGCGCCGTCCTTCCACACACAAGTTAGATCAGCCTTCATACATGTTGTTGGTACGTAAAAAAGTTTAACTAAACATTGACTATATACTTCTAGTTTATACTTTTGTTATTCTGGTTACATTTATATTTAAAATTATATAAATTTGAAATATATAAAATAATCGCTAGTGATGCGTTGATAAGGATACAAACAAAACTATAATTAGGGTTCCATTCCAAGAGTATAGTAGTTATAAGCAACGTCGGTTGTCGTTTGAAGCAGCACTGCCTTCGACATCCGGTTCCTGATCCAAATATTTAGCGATAACCTTTTGATATGGCCGAGGTTTATGCTATTAAAATCCTTAATAGAAACGACGACCAGTATAAATATAATTATTGTTTCAACACTATGTATCTACTGCAAAAATTTGACTAAGCATTAAGTTTTATTCTTATTCTACCTTAGGCCGATTAGGTGACAGTGAGAAAAAAATACAATAAAAATTCTTCATGCTGTATCCAGCATATTTAGCTGAATATGTATAGGCCTCAAAAATATAAAACTTAACCGAAAGCCGAAACCCGAAAATATAAAGTTATTTATACCCGTTGTTTAGAAATCTAAATAATTTTATGAAATTGGAAAAGCATGTATCGCGCAAGAAATTTGTTTAGTTTTATTTCGATATTTTTTATACACAAGCTACAAGCTTTTGCCATTTCATAAAATGCTTATTTTTATTTTAGCATAATTTCCCTTTCGATTATTCAAAAGGAAAGTTTTGCTGAAATAAAAATACAAATTTTATGAATAGATAATCTTTTAAAAAACACCATTTAAAAACTTGTTTTTAAAAATATTTCTTAATTTATATTTAATTTTTTAGATTTTCGTTTTCCCGTGATCTTCGCATTTTTATTAATAGATTTTTATCGTAAGGTGTTTTTATGTGAATATTCAGGTGTTCGATATAATTTAACACGAGAGTGCTTGCAAATCAAGTGTGTCTAACTACGACATGTATATCGTCATTAGTTCAAGTCCCTTTACTTCCGGTTCCATCTCCAGATTTAAGATCAGTTCAGTTAAGTTCAGTTCTTTTATTTAGACTTTAGATCACTTAGCAGGAGAATACTCACCAAGACAAACCAAACGAGTCCAAGTATAACCAAATATAACCTGTTTGCCTTTCTGAGTTCAGAAGTCCCTTTTTCAACTTTCGGCTTCATCTCTAGTTCCATGGTGTTTTTTTTTTCATAATATATTGTGTTATACCATACCATAAAATTTGTAATGCGCCCTTTTGTTACGACGGCTTTTTCTGTTTAACTGAGAACTGAAGTCGTAATCCAAATTTCACCTTAATGAGCTTGTAAGATTTGACATACTCTCGTACACTAAAAAGTCAGTCAGTCAGTCTAGCATAGCAAGTCAAATGAAATCTTTTAAAAAAATGCGACTTTTAAAATTGTTATACGAAAACAGTAGCAGTAGTCCCAATATTATAATGAGGGTATATTATATTAGGTCAATACAAACAAACATTCATATTTACGCATATATAACAAAAACAGAGCTCGCTTAAGCGTGGCATCTACAATAATAAATCAGAATAAACACTGTATTTTGATAAGTGAAATAAAAAAGATATATTCTCTGAAATTACAATTTTTCAATTGAATATACTCACAAAAACAATGTATTGTAGAATATTATAATAAACAAACACAAAAGTAAATGTTTTATTGTAACAAATACAGTATTTATAGATTCTCCATTTAAATTTTTAAGCCCAAGCAACAACCACTGTGCGGTCGACTTACCTTTTTATTCTGGAAGCTTATTTTATATTCTTTTCAAAGTACAAACGGATTTGTGTATCTTGGAAGTTCAAATACAACGATGATAGCTTGTACTCATGTTTACTTACTTCTTAGTATTGAAAGTTTTCTATTTAAGACTTTCTTTCATTTGTTTCTCTTCCTTCTTTCATAGATTATGCAGAAATTTCTAGTACTTTTTTTATTTGGGTATACGTACAGCGTATTTTGTTTTAGAATTTCCAATTTTTCGTATCAAAAATTCATTATTATAATACATACAGTTAGGTAGGTAACACTCTAGCAATAGGTTCTTTCTCCCTTCCGTGTTATGTATCGTAGCGTCCAATATGATTGTTATGAAGTGTAAGGAAGTATATTTTCAAGCTATAAGTATATTTTCCAGTTATGTTCAAGGGAACATCTTCTGAATTAGGTTCCCTGGATAGGAATATGTGAGGCATGGATAGCAACCAACTCCTAGATGTTTTTCTGTAAGTCACTTTTCTGATTTTACAACTCAATATTTGGCAGCAATAAAATTATCAAAATTTTAGTAGTATATAATAATACTAAGTTATCATTTTTAGTAATATACCGTTAATAAATTCCATTAAATCCCAACCGATATAATTAAATGCAAATTTCTTTGTGTAGTATCCCTATATTAAAAATCGGGGAGGAGTAAAAATTCATTGTGAGCTCAATAATCGATATTAAGTTATTAAATATTCGATATGAAAATAGGTTCTCGGGAGACCGCTCGTCGACTCGTTTTATTTTGATTACTCTCCGTATATTGGAATAATGGATGCGGAAAATCACGTGGTTTTGACTTCCAGATATGGACAAGCATACACTTGTCCGCATGTATAACAATGAAAATTGTTTATAGGTATGTAGTTGTGACGCAGTAGCTCAGCATCTTACTGTACACGAAACGGTTGTGGGTTTGATTCTTATTTAAGGGAATGAATCATTTTAATTTTCGCGCTCTGATAACAATTGTCTTGGTTTGCCTTCCATATAACACTAACAGTTGTCCATATTAATAGTATAATTATATAAATCTACGATCAGTAGCAATTTGTCTAATCACTATTGTATGATAAACGAAGTATTTATATTTTTTAATATTTTTAGCTTCACGCATATGCGTGCAAGGTAGAGGGAACCAAGTGTCTCAACACTAGATTCCCTCTGCGTACTCTGCTATATGCGGGACAGCAATTCCGGCACTC
>JAKRZM010000966.1:113694-145119 GCA_036379175.1 Heliconius cydno galanthus
CTAATCTGGCTGAGGCTAGGTAACGTTGATAAACTGCGAAACGGAAGTGCTGATGATTTATTTGCATAAATCCTTGCTTGATTTCGATTTTCGACTAATCTTCTATGATTTGTGGTAAATGTTGGCAATAATTTCTGTGTAATTTATATTGTATTGTTAGCTGTGACACTTGTAATTGCGAGGGAGTTGTGGCTTCAAATTTCACGTAGGTGACCGTAGAGTTAGGACACTAAATTTGAAATAAAAAATGTTTTCTCAGTTTGTTTGCTAGTGATGATTGGTGTGTCATCGTAAATCAACATTAGTTATATATTTTTTTATTTTCCCGTTGATTACTCCATAACGAATGTAGGTACTCCCCCCCACAGTCTTATTTTTCGAACATTGAATATTTAGTTTCTTCCAGGTCTTTTCAGGTCTGATGCATAGTTTTATTTGAAGTTCAAAAAAATTAAGCATGTACCTTTTTATTTAATAAAATTATTTGGCAATCCTTAATAAGATTTTATAAAGTAAGAATTAGTAAAGTAATTGTTAAATATAATCAACCAACGTAATTGCGCTTACAGGGTTACTTTGAATGAATGCTTAACAAACATCTACGAGAACGTAACAATTTTTTTTACTTAGTAATTGAGAGTATTCAAAGCCATACGCATATACGAGTACATGTGGACGAATACTTTTATCCTGGCGAATGTGAAATGTTATATTAAAAATGATATACCTACTACAATATGTATGTATATATTTAGAGAAACTTTTCGAATTGCTGTTTTAACGTGCCTGATTGCTGTACCCAGTTCCTGTGTTTATAAAAAAATATTTTTAATTCGCAGAAATATTCTTATCTTTCAAGTTATGGTTGTTCACCAGATGTTCCACATCTTAAATTTTTATATTTCAATGAAAAATGCTCCCCAGTCCTTATAATAATAACAATCTATGGTATAGTTGGAATTATTATATAGATTTTTTAATATCTGGAAAACTAAAACTAAAATTGCTATCGCCTGCAACTATCTTACACATGTGAAGCTTTCGAACGTTGGCGTAACATCACTACAATCAGTTTGTCTCGCAATCCCATTTCGAGCAACTGCACCAGCTAAAATTTAATAAGTCCAAATATAGCAAACACATCCGGTACAAATTGTTTACACAGCTACCTACCAATGTTTGTAGTATAGGTATATATAATATCAAAATATTGTACTACAATGTTTGGAAATGTAATGAAATTGCATTTTTTTCTGAAACTATAACTAATCAATTAGTATTGGAGGTTAGGGTAAATAATTGCTACATGTAGCTTTTAAAGAATATATTTATTTGACCGAAAAGAAACACCGGAGAAAGTGTCTTTAACATGACAATTCGAAATCAATATACGAGTTAGAAGATAAAACTGATCGTCGATGGTGACTCACTTTGTAGCTAAAATCAAATGACATCCCAATTACAAAAGATAGATTTAGCCTGAGTGAAGATTGCAATCGGGCATTGCTTTAACTATAGTTATATTGGAGATATGTTTTGGTAAACTTTATTTCACTTTCTATGCTCAAAATTGCCGTTCTTTTGCCTCAAATTCATCTAAAAATTAATTTTCATTATATATTTAAATATTTATTATCTAATTCTAAGATATTTTAAACCTACATATATATTCTAGATTAAGCTTATATACACTGTTGAGCGATTATTTATTTAGTTATTCCGTAAAATAAGAGATTACCTTGTTCTTGGTAATACAAATACAATTACATTATTACAAATACTTTAATTTGGGTTACCTCATTTCATAGATTCTCATTATTTTCTATATAAATGTTCTTTACATTTATTATAAAAATAGATCAAGTTACGACCTACTTAATATTTGTAATGTATAATACATATCCCTAAAACGATGTGGGTTGTTACTTTCCTACTTATAAGGTTAACAAGAAGAACATATCAAGATTTTATTAAAATAATCCCAAACTGTATGTATAAATTTATTCTTACGTAAATATCCAGGAAGTCAACCCACGTACTATTCAATATAAAAAAAATAATAGTGAGTTATTTTAATTTGTACTGTATGCTTGTTTTTTTTTGTTAACTTTACTTGCGCAAAGGAAACCTAGTGTTAAAACACTCTATTGGCCGTAAAATGTGAACTTTCGGTCTAATTTTTAAGAGGAGTCAGTTCTTTGTGGAGGTCAAGGACGTTCTTGGTCTTCCTACTAAAGAAGTTAAAAATAATTAATTTCCTCCAGTGGGAATCGAACTCACACCTGTCGCGCTTATAGTCAGCTTCCGTGTTACTGCTGTGTCAAAACAGCTTTAATTCTTTCCTGTTTATTTTGCTAAAGATATTGCATACCGGATCATTGTACCCAACTGCTGATAGTTAATTAAACCTGCAAAATAACTATACGATGGAAAGTACATATTTCCTGGATTAGAACACAAAACCATAGTACGAACCAAACAAGTCTCATCTACGCCACCTAAATAACTAACAAAAAAAACAATAACAATATATAACAATAATACCAAATTAACGTTCCCAAGGAAAAAATCTCATTATCATTAGATATACCCATATAATAATATAAAGGAAAAACGAAAGCGATCCGAATAAACACCACGTAGATCAACTTATTGAGGTGGCAAAAACTAATGGAGAACGTGTATACTGTAATTAGATGATACTTCTTCGTGAGATATTAACCTAAATGACTCTATTTATTGTCTTTTCCCGCGTGACTTGAAAAAATGGATGAAGTCAAGCTGAAGTAGACCAAGTGATAGATTTGTATTAATTGTATTTTTTTAATTAAGCTGACTGTTTTTATATATATTATGAACAAATCCTGACTTTACTTTGTTGGATAATTATATTTTAAGTTATCATGGGAACCTGTTAAGGGATTCCGTTCACGCTAATACACTTCCGTTCCCCACTTTCCACCGAATTCTGGAGGCATTGCGTGTTGAATGGGCACGCCGAGTATAGTGCTAATGAAAGTATTAAATATTCAATTTCGTCGAGTGAGAATCAAACTCGTAACATGTCGTGTTTCCAGTCGCACACTTATGTCTCTGATCTATTACGGCCTCAAAAATTTAAATTTGTAATAACATTTTCAATTACATTTATTTAAACAAAACTTAACGAAAATTCATCTTTTCATGTCTTACAAAAACTTTTTACATAAAGGCATCTTTATTTCGACATTTTCACTTATTTCGAACATAAGATGATGTTAGAGGAGCCGGGACCGTATTAAATTTGATCCACTAGCGTCCTTTCTCTTCGAACGAGTTCTACTGTCCTCTTAATTTAGAAATTTGTGTCAGACATCATTTATTTTAATTTTGATCTTCATTTTATTCATTTCAATGTTATTCTTTTATTAAAGATTATTTTGTAAGTAATTTATTTTATTGTTGCCATATCAAGAAATGTTCATGTATATAAGATTATTTTTATACACGTTGTATCTCGTATATAGCAGGGTTGTCAGGGGGAACCTGGGAACCTAGTCTTAAGAATCTGTTCCATTAAGACACTTCCACTTCCATTTCCCATTTTATGCCGAATTTTTGAGGTATTGCATGATCAGTGGCGGAACTCAACACCACTAAAATTTGATGTAAAAAAAGCAAAGAATGGTCATTTTACTGCTTTTTGTAGTACATATTTTCTATTTCAAACTAGTTTAAGTTTTAATTTTGTACCGGGAAAAATAATTATGCGGACGAAGCTGAACACTGAAATTGGCTTAACCTAACTTTGGAGCGAAATAAATTAGGATAAGTTTTATGAAACACTATTTTTAAATCGCTTGCACAAAAAACGGAATACAAAGGTAAATATAATTTTAAAGGGGAAATTGTAAAATTAAAAGAAAATAGATTTTATTGTATATGTAATTTAGGTATCTTTATTTTGTGTATACATAAATATTATTATTTATAGTTCTTTGTTAATAATGTATACTTCTTAGCAGCTATGTTCCTTATTTATCTTTGGCTATTGAACGGGATTGACACATTTTGAGGACTATTAAGACATCCAGTTTTCTTCATAATGGTTATTAAGAAGATGCATAAGAATTTCATACTGAGGAGTTTTATATTTAATCTTAAAAAGGAAACTACAAACTTAGAAGTGGATTTAGAATCAAACAGGTATAGAATTTTGATAATTATAAGATTTATTTATAAACATATTATGGTACAAATTTTAAATAATATAATTTATCTGTATTCAAACCTTACTTTGAAAAGCACACACTTACAGCAATTACATTAGCGACTTCCAATCTTTTCTTATTAAACCGAATTGCGGTAACATCCAAGACTTTATTAGTCCCGTGTGCGACGCTAGACAAAGGCGCCCATGTCCTAATAACCTAAGCTATGTCTCACAGAACCATTGATAAAGCTTCTCTTTATTATGTCATCTTTACATTGTAGGAAACAGTTTTAGACTTACATTTTCTGGAATTCGCAAAACTTAATTAAATCTACTCCGTCCAGCTCGAAGAATTCGAACGAATTAAGAGTGCTGTTAGTATTTTAGTTTATTTTCATTTTAATTTAAAGTGAGAATAATTACTTAAATTTTAAATGAGATTTGGCAAAGGTTTGTGTACACAAAGGCTACAGTTTTGAAAGTAGAACAAAAGAGAATATTTGATTACGTCACTCTTTATACTGTTTATGACATTGACATTTGTAACGGACGAATGCCCGAGCCGTTTTAATTAATTTATTATTATTATTTTTTTTTTTTAAATTGTTTCTGTTTTAAATTTGCTTTTTACCACTCAACTGAAAACATATAAAAAATTTGTATTATTATTTGACTACTTTGATTTAATGGCTTATAAGTTTCACCTGCAATTTCGTTTGTCTAAAATTATTAATCTCTCCGCTCGTTCTATACCCGTCTCTAAAAACGAAAATTAGTTCCATTCTTTGTAAACTCCAGAAATTCCATTTAGAACTTCGCCCTAAACAAATCTACTTAAAAATAATATATTTAGTGAAATTCGATCTCACAATCTGTGCGTTCAGTCAAACACATAGTAATAGTTGCGTAGTAGGTACAGAGAGGAAACTTAGAGTAAGGCCACTCCGTTCTCTAGATACCCACTTTTTCAAGATATTGAGTATTGAGCATATTCATATTTGATTAAATATATTCATTACCTTGAATGGGAACCGAATCCACAAATACCACGCTTATAGTCAGACCCCACCACCTAGTTCTTCAGTTAATTAATTATAAACAAAAAGAGCCCAACGTGCATACAGACATGTAGATATATCGCTATTTAATTATCAACATCCTATACAGATTCAAAGAGCAACGGCAAAAGGGTCTGACATACGCAAAATCAAGCTTTTTCCTTTTTTTTCCATCTCTTTGGGAGTTAGCACAGTTTCGATTCAAACGAGAATGTAGTATTGCAGTAACAAATTAAATTGGTGACTTGGATTTACAGGGTAAATGTTCCAATTANCACCCCTAAGGGTGCAAATAAGGGGTTGAAAGTTTATATGGAAAAATCTTTAAATCGCCACCGATTATTATAAAATTTGAAATTTAGACTTTTAAAAATATTTCATTAAACATATGTTTAATAGTTTATTAGAATTCATCCCTAAATAAGCGAAAGCGAAGCTGCGCGCGTCCGCTAGTTAATTATAAACAAAAAGAGCCCAACATGCATACAGACATGTATATATCGCTATTTAATTATCAACAACCTATACAGATTCAAAGAGCAACGGCAAAAGGGTCTGACATACGCAAAATCAAGCTTTTTCCTTTTTTTTCCATCTCTTTGGGAGTTAGCACAGTTTCGATTCAAACGAGAATGTAGTATTGCAGTAACAAATTAAATTGGTGACTTGGATTTACAGGGTAAATGTTCCAATTAGTGTTTCGGTGGAGGCGAGTTTCAGTTGGAAACGAGATTGCCTACGAGGCACCTGCTTCGATGTTTACTGAATTGCTCTGGGATACGTCTTGATTGTCCTTCTTACCTTACAATTTGGCGTTAATGAATTGAAACCTACCTTTCTATTTCTTTTGGTAATTATTTTGGTTTGTTTTTTTATTTATATTTAGTTTTGTTTTTTTTTTGCGTTTATTATTTGTTTTTTTTTATTAATATATTTATAGTGTAGAGTTAATTAAAAGACATATATTTTTATATAAAAGTAATTTTATCTACGGCCTCGCCCGCATGTTTCATTGGAAATCATTAAGAATTATGTATTACACATGAAACGTTCTTAGACCCCGGTAGCCCTGACCACAAGTACAATTATAAGAAAAAAATGGTGGTTACCAGGGCGTGGAAATGAAAATATTAAATAATTAATACCTACAAGTAGGAATAGAATCTACAATTTTCGCGTTTACTGTCACAAGTTGGTGCCACTGCATCACAACGCTCTCAGTACTGTATGTACACAATATATTTATTAACATTACAGAATAGTTTCTTAAAGTCTGATATTATATAAAATCATATATGTATACTAGCGGCCCGCCCACGGCTTCGCCCGCGTGATCTACGTTATTATTGATTTCTGTCTCCATGAGTACCTACGTCCTATAAGTGACGTCCATGCAAAATTTGAGACTCCTAGCATTTGTAGTAACGAAGTTTCATACAAACTATCACCCCCAAAAACAACCCCTTAGGAGTCGAATATTGCAAATTCCCGTCTTAGCGAGCACTTACGTCCTATAAATAACTATGCATAATTTCCTATAAACAACTATGCAAAATTTGAGATTCCTAGCACATGTAGTTTCTGAGATTTCGTGATGAGTAAGTGATTTTTCGATTATATATATAGATTATGTTTTTTTATACATATATATGTACAGACTGGTAGGCAAAATCAAACAGATAATAATTTTGTTTTATGTTGTGACGTTAATTTGAAATTATTCTAATGTACACAGTGGTGCGGTCTAACAGCGCAGTTAATAAAGGTTCGACTGAACTGAGCACAATGGGAGCGTTCCGAAACTGTTTAGTGATTTGGTGCTGTTTTCAATAAAACGTTATATACGAGTATATCTACGTATCCTATATACGTACGTATATACGATTACTTTGATTTATTTTGGTACTATGTTCATATAGCATAGTTTTACGTTGTAATCCAGTATATAGCAGGATAGGCAGAAGGAACCTAGAGTTAAGACATTCTGGTTCCACTTTTCGTCTAATTTACAAGACATTACTTTTTTTATATATAGCAAGGGCATAGTTTGCTTACTTAGAGCAGGAAAACACAAGAAATATAAATAATATAGAAATCGAACTTATAATCATCATCTGTAAGCATATTCCAAATGCTCTACCGTGGATTGTCTTGATGGGTGGATGTGTCTTAACGGGTACGGAGTGTCTTACCACTAGGTACCCAGGTTCTCTTTGCCTATTCTGCATGTGCAAAATACAGCTTAAAAAAAGTATAATAATTTTCAATATATAAACACACATACAGATCGTTGAGTTCATCAACTTGACTAAGATTAAATACTGTATGATTTTTGTCTTCAAATTGTGAGGACGGAAGTAATGAAGTGAACTATGGCCATCTTCAATTCATTTTAGACTTGGCGTAGTGCCATACTGAACCTGCCTGCTTAGCTTTGTACATTTGATTTAGGTAGCGTGGAAACCTTACCGGACATTATATGTCGTGTTATATTAGTAAGTTANTCTTAATGGATGGAAATGCCTTAATGGGAACGGAGTGTTGGAGGATATATTAAACACTACGTTCCCAGGTTCTCTTTATCTACCCTGCTATGTGCGGGATAGGTACAGCTTGACAAAAAAGTGTAATAATTTTCAATATATATCAGCTCGTTGAGTTCATCAACTTGACTAAGATTAAATACTGTATGATTTTTGTCTTCAAATTGTGAGGACGGAAGTAATGAAGTGAACTATGGCCATCTTCAATTCATTTTAGACTTGGCGTAGTGCCATACTGAACCTGCCTGCTTAGCTTTGTACATTTGATTTAGGTAGCGTGGAAACCTTACCGGACATTATATGTCGTGTTATATTAGTAAGTTAAAATTGATTAAAGTAGTAGGTTCGAATCTAAAATTACTCCATTTACAGGTAGAAAGAAATATGTAAGTAATAATATAGCGAAAGAACGATAATTATTGCTACAAAAAATTCTATTAAAATTGTTTGGTTTATATATTTTTTAACTTCACAATGTTAATTTCTTCGAGTGGAAATCGAACTCACAACTATGACGCTTAAAGTCGCATGCATGGGGCACTTGCAGCACCACTGGTCTCAAATAAAAATAGTTTATTTCCCTTATTCAGCATCAAATCCAAAAAAACCTTGTTTACTTTCAAATACCGTCTCACTGAGCCATAATGGCCTTTTTTATCTATACAAAAAATATAGCTAATAAGTATTTTACTAAAAGATTAAAATACTTCAGTGCTTAAACTTAAGCCTTATTTAAACTAGTAGTAAAATGGCATTCAGCCAACTCGAACCTGTCTCTTTAACTTCGTTACATTTGATTTAGGTAGCCTCAACTCCCTGATCGATCGTATTTAGTATATTGAAGAGTTTTCTTTGTTCTAAAGTTTTAATGAAAAATCTTATTATTTTTTGTAGATATTTTGTAATTGTAATTAAATATATTTATTTATTTTTTCTTGAGTAAATTAGAAAATATATAAAAATTTTCCCATTTAGCACACGAACTCGGTATCTTGGATACTTCTTTCAAACTTCATTTTCATCATTACTTTCTCCGTAACGAGTAAAAACGCGGCGTTAAGTTCCGCCATTCAACACGCAATGTCATCAGAATTTTGGCGGAAAAAGGGAACAGAAGAGTCTTAATTAGAACGGAGTTTCTTAACACTAGCGTCCCTCTGCCGACTCTGCTATGTGTTAGAAAATACGTAAAACATCAACTATATACATACGAATATAATGAATTCCCTACAAATATTTATTGATACATTTCTAAAACATTTTTCTCCATTTCCAATACTATAGCCAAATCCAATTCGCGAGTAAATATTTACTTTATTCGAACAACTAATCACAGCTTAAACATTGTACTGCTAATTCCAGTATTAAACTATATTGAGATTTGATCCCGCTACCGATATTACCGGATAAAGAGCTTTACGCTTGGTGTCAATGTACGTGAAAAATAGTTCGAAAGCTTCCACATGAGGTGTTCCTGAGTTTTGCGAGGTTAAACCTAACTGACGTTGTTATAAAATGCAAATCGGGTTTGGCAGGAAAATGAAATTATTTATATAGCGTGTACGTACTCGTACAAATTGTTTGACAGTGGAATTTAATAGGACTAATGAATTAGTACACAACGTGTTTGAAGTAATTGTTTGGTAGTGGGTTCAATTTTGATAAATAAAGTAAAGTTTAATTAAAGTTTTTTTCTCTTATTGCTTGCTATATTTATGATTTATGTGGTTCAAGTAAGTGTTGCGTTGTCGCGACCTCCTAGTATGTGTTTTTTTAACACCTCATTGTATCCCGCATATAAAAGGGTAGATAGAATTCACCTAGTGATAAGACATTCCGTTTTCCGCGCACTGCTTTATTTCAATTTTCTATACATTGCGTGCTAAGTGTTTAAACTCAAAGCCGCGCTTTGAGTTATTGCCGGAGCTAAAACTTGAAAACAATTCATTCCTCTAAATGAAAATCGAACTAACAACCGTCGCTCGTGCCAAACGCTATGCCACGTAGCTACGAAAGCTTTAGCTATATAAATAAAAAAAATAACCTACACTAACACACAAGTTACGAGTGCATAGCATAAGAGGTAACGTCACTACCACCACGTTACTCGTGGGTCAGCACGAACAATTATCGAGTTTAAGCCGACATTAATAACGCGTAACGGGCTTTGCGCCTGACTTGCGGCCGCATACATAATTCTGCGGTGGCTAATCGCTCTACTAGCAGTACTGGCCTGCCTACGATATATTTAAATGTTTGAATTGTTCTATTGGATGGTAGGGCGTCGTTTTTTCTTCGTTTATTTATAAAATTATAAAAGTTTTTTTAATTGTATTTTATTAGTAAGTATTATTATGGTTATATAATTAATTTATTATTTTAAAAAAATTAATACTTCTATAAATTTAGTTTATTTTAAAAGTCAAAATTACAGAATGAAATATGCAAGTTTACGTTTTTTGTTTTTTTATTATATTCTATCGATTTTAAGTTATTATATATCGATTGACGAGAAGGAAAATAATCTCGGGCGACTCATTGTAAATTATACTATAACAGCAATGTAATAGATCACATTAATATAACGAAGAAAACCCGGACACTAAGTAAATCATATAAAGATTGTTTAGCTTAACGCTGTATCCTGAACATAGCAGGGTAGGGAGAGGGAACCTGGGGATCTCGTATTATGACATTCCTATTAAAACACCTCCGTTCCCCAAATTGCGCCGAATTCTAAAGGCATTGCGTGTTGAATGAAGGAACTCAACACCGCACTTTTCTGTAGTGAAGAAATGAAACTACTAAATATTTAATTTGAAATGGGGAATCGAATCCTCACACCGCAAAAACAATACAAACCCTATATAAACAAATGATGTAGAATTACAAATATTTAATTAAGGGGCAGTCTGACTACACAATGGTATTGGGTTCATCCACTTCAATCGCACAATCTAATTGCGAGAATGATTATATTTCAATTATTTTTATTTTCCTGCTTTGATAGTTAAAGCGCGGCGATAAATCCCGCCACTCATCACAGAAAATTTCAAAAACGGGCGGAAAATAGGGAACAGAATTTTTTAATAACAGGTTCCCTTTTTGTAAACTTCTATACGGGAAAATGCGTGATTACGTTTGCGTTGTTATTAGAATATTATATCAAAACAATATAACAAAGATAAATAAAGAAACAAATCACCAAAATTCTTCGCAAATCTTTCTNCTTTTCGCGACTGTGCGCACTTGCGACGACAGTGACGAAATTTTTTACATTTGATAAAATGGATCTCGAAGAGATGGTTGTCTGTGCACTTATATTAAGAAATAGAAAAAAAGCAAACGTAGAAAGTATTGGCTTTCAAATTACTATTTGAATAATCTTTTAGGGATTTGTCATAGAGCAATGGCATTGTGTATTTCATCTTCATGAAAACACACGTTTTGCCTTGATAATGAACTTTACGCCATTCTTGAAATTAAAATTTGGCGCTGCAATGCAACACGCTGCTGTTTCTTGTTTATGCGAAAGACGACTAGTATGGAAACCGCAAGGGGGAGAGGGAACTAAGTGACATTTTGGTTCTAATGCGCGCACGGGCATACAAATCAATGGGCGCGGTGACAGTTGCGTCACCGGCGTGTTGCCGTCCTCCGCGGACAAAAAGTCACCCAATTGTCACGTATCCAAATGCGCGCACCTTCATTAAGGATGATGTACATGGTGACAGTGACGCAACAGTCACGGTGACAAAAATCACTAGTGCGCGCTATACCTATTACTATGGTTATATAATTAATTTATTATTTTACAAAAATTTACAAAGTCTATAAATTTAGCTTATTTTAAAAGTCAAAATTACATAATGAAATATGCAAGATTACGTTTGTAGTTTTTTTTCATTTGTTTAAGTTATTTTATTCGATCGTTTGACAAGAAGGGACTTCGTGTTAAGACATTCTGTTCTCCAATTTGTGCCGAATTCTGAAGGCATTGCATGTTGAGTGACGTAACTCAACGCTGCAATTTTTTGAATAAAACTATTCAATATTTTATTTGAAATGAGGAAATCAAATCCACTCGCCGAAAAACAATACAAACTCTGTATATACTAATGATGTAGAATTTAATTTATTTTTTAATTTATTAATTCAGGGGCAGAGACTGACTACACAATGGTATTGGGTTCATCCACTTCAATCGCACAATCTAATTGCGAGAATGAATATATTTCAATTTTATTTTCCTGCCTTGATAGTTAAAGCGCGGCGATAAATTTTGCCAGTCATCACAGAAAATTTCAAAAATGGGCGGAAAATAGGGAACAGAATTTTTTAATAACAGGTTCCCTTTCTGTAAAATGTTATACAGGAAAATGCGTGATTACGTTTGCGTTGTTATTAGAATATTATAATAAAACAATATAACAAAGATAGATAAAGAAACAAATCACCAAAATTCTTCGCAAATCTTTCTTATTCTAAAAGAACTTTATGAAACAGTTTTTGCGAAGGGCAGTAAAAATTCATTTTACTTGTAATGTGAAAATATTTTATTAAAAATGTTGGTTTCCTTTGATGTGGACTCAAAAAGCACATTTGTAAATATGAAAACGTAAGCTGAATAAATGTTGAACCCACAAGTTATATAAGAGTATTTTTGATAGAGTTAATTAAATGCTGGATCTCTTCCACCGACCAAAAGATCATAGGAAGCATATAAGCTATAGCCTTTAGCTTTATACAATCTTTTAGTATAATATTTTTTAAGATGAACGTATCTAACTAAAAGCATGTTTATAATTTATATGATAACTAAAGGTTAAAGGTTTCTATCTTATTAAAATAGGTTCCGATGGTCAATAGTTCAATTTTCGGTCAGTGTTGGCGTAGTGGGACAGTAAACACGACGGTTGTAGATTCGATTCCCACTAGAGGAATTAAAATATTTAATATTTTCTTTTCTTTCGCCCGTCTGGAATCTTCAAATTCGACTTCAGGCTATGATCCCTCTAATAACATAGAAAATCTAGAACCAAAACCCTCCGTACCCTGGTTTACGCCCGAATTTCAAATATCCCGTGTTGTGTGACGGACATAAACGTCGCAATTCAGCTTGCTAGAGCTATCAAATGAAAATAATTCATACCCCCGAATAGGAATCGAACCTAATACTGACACTTACAAAGAGACGGTGTACCACTAAGCTAAATAAAATTAATTAAAAGCCTAATTATATTAAAAATATGTAACGACATGGTGTAATACCCGATAATTGGCCGCCGTAATCACCTGTTAGCGCATATATCCGATTATCCTCGTATCGCTGGCACGGTAACTGTTATTGCCTTCCAGACTGCTTTATTGCCACCGTATGTTTTATGTTCCCGGGAACGCCGCTATGAAATATACGAGTGTGTTACGTTCTTTTTTTTCCCCTTTTTCGTTTAGTATTTTTAGTTATTTAGATATCATATTTAGAGGGTTTTGTAAGAAACTTACGAGTATTTTGTGTTAATGGTAGATATTAAATTGGAAAATATAAAATTTCGGGAATAATCTCAGTATGTACCAGGATAATAGCTAAGTCTAAACTGAGTGGGTAAGGATTTGATCCTCTAGTGACTTTTAAATATATTTTTGTTCCCGCGCAGTAGTGATAAGTAAGGCAAAGGGCGGCGTTGGGATCCGCCACTCACAATATGCCGAAGTAGAGTAAAATGAAATAAGTAGTGTCTTAACACTGAGCCCCCCTTCCTACTCTGCTATATTTAACATTCGTAAAGCTTATGAGTATAATAAGTTGAGATTGATGTCTTGCAGCGGCAATGGATTTGATTTTTATTCTAGTTAAAGAATTATTTGAAACTGTGACTAAAGTGAGGAACGGAGTGTTTTGACACTAGGTTCCCTCTGCCTACGTTTCTAAATGTGGGATATAACGTGAAGCTAAAAACATATTTAGTAAATATTGAATTATAGTCGTTACCTATAAGCCTATATCCAAAGTTTCGCGTGAACAGCATTCTTCATAAAACTCAACCTACACTTAGCCTACACTTAGTCACGTAAACTTCGATGTTCTAATGGGTTTTACTTTTTCCATTTCACTTTGTATAAATGGAAAACGTTACTTCCATTCGAAGGCAGTCTCCGTATTGGTCGCTCTTTAGTAGCTATTAAGTTTTTGTGTTGTTTCTTTATTACTTTGTGTAAATTTTGTTTTATTGCACCTTAAAGTGTTTAGTTCTGTTTGGAAATTAGTTGTTTTTTCTAGCTTATAAATAATTTATCCTTTTTTTTTATATAATGTAATTCGTAAAAATATTATTCAAGTTAAAAGTCGAGGTAGTTTTGATTGGTCCAAACTTGGTATACTTTTACTGATTTCTAGAACGTACTATTTTCTTTTTTTCAGCATCCTGGAGGCGTTGAGTGACGGTACTCAACGCCGCGCTTTACCAGTTAGCTAGAGCGAAAAAATAAAAATATTAAATATTGCATTTCCACGAGTGAAATTCGAACCTACAATCTGTTGCGTTTACATTCACATACCTGTGCCCATGTCCTACGCCGCGGCGTTCTTATAACATACTATGTAACTAGTATATAATATACTATATTTATTATTTTATAGTCACTACATGCAGAAAAAAAAATCTCTTTCATAGAAATTCAAAAATGAATATATTCCATTGGTATCCTAGGGAACAGTCCCACAACTATGACCGACCGTCGTTACACTCCCTATTGTTGAGTTAGAACTGCATGGATAACGTGAAAATATTATTTGTATTCGAATAACCATATCTAACAATTTTCATGGCGATCGGTGGAACAGAGATAAAGTTGAAAGGAGTCATGTAGCTGGAAAATTGTATCACAAATCTATTTAAAAAAATAGAAAATAGTTCCAGCGGCACAGCGTTGGGAGTTCGGTTCGATTGCTTCTCGGGTTAATAAACTGTTATTTCCTCGCTCTGGTAACAAGGCAAAGCGCGTCGTTAAGTTCCGTCATTCAGTACGCTATGTTTGCATGGACTCGAAAGATTCTTAATATCTAGTAATTAACTGCAACAATATTGTATATTACTATTAATCATCATAGTAAAAATCTTTTTTTCTAAAACATTTACTACTTTCATTGGAAATTGTGTTTATAAACAATTTTCTTGTGGCACATTAAATAAAGAAACAATCCATCAGTTCAAGGTATATAAGAGTAAAAAATATTAAGCATCATGACATTCCGATTTACACGAAATTTTTCGATGGGGAAAAGCGAAAATTGGCAACGTCACGCTACAATTACTTCCAATGTAATGGTACAGCGTGATATTGACAACAGAGACTCCCAAAGCCGTGAGCAACCAAGAAACCATTAAAAAATCAACTTCCCATTGAATAAACAGCAAACGCTTCAGCAAATTGGTAGGAGTGTAACGAAAACCAATATTCGAATCGATTATTTTTAATATTTTGTCGATTTCTCGTTATTATTTTGCGAGACAGTGAAATTAGACAAATCGAAAACCACGTATTTACACTATACATTTTAGAAAGACAATTACATATATTAAAATGACAGATTAAAATGACAGAATAAAAAATCCTTTTAATTTATGAATGCAGTGAAGCGTGAACCTGGCTCAGGGCTATGACTTATGGGGTAGAGCAAGAAACATGCATATTTGATTCCGTCATAAACTTAATTTACAGCTAATCTCATGTTAGATTGTCGAAGAAATAAGATTTCACACGTCGTCGCCTTGCTCGTGAATGTAAATGCCGTAGACGCATTTAAAGTGAGGTAAGTGTGGGGCGGGGCGTGGAGCCAGGGTGTAGCAGCACCAATAAAACCCATTTACCTTCTATGCACCTAATGCTATAAGGTTTCTTGACGAACGAGACAATCTGAATATGTCTAATCTAATTTGAAGTTAAATTAAATCGAACAATTCCATAATCTCGAGTTGGCTATTAAATTTTTGCCGTGATCAGTATTGGTTGGTGATCGATTTTACGGGCCTATACCGGTCTCCCGTTCCGTACGGTTGTAACTTTTTAGTGCTCGTTTTATTACGACAAACGATTTTAATCAAGCGAGTTTTTGTTCAAAGCGTAAGCCATTAGCGCCCCGAGACGGGATAAAATTTAAAGTTAAGTCGCATTCGAGTCTCAAGAATTCGCTTTTAACTTCGTTTGATTTGCTCGCGAGGAGTCGGTGGCCTTACGTTCGACTGTAAAATAAATCTATACTAACAGTTATTTATTTGAGTTTTCAATAAAGTCTGGCAGGGTTTTGAATTTAACAGACCCTTTCCTCTTAAGAAATAATTCGTCCTTCAAAGTTCACTTCCGTTTTATTTGTTTCGATGGCTTTACAATTTCGGAGGAATAAAAATAACAACAAATTAAATGATTTTACATTTAGAGACAAAATTATATTTAATTAAAAGGGTGAATTGAAGCCGTCGTAGCTTATGAGCACAACTGTGATTCTAAACGCGACGATCATGGGTTCCATTACCATTTGGTAGAGTAAAAAAATATCAATTTCATTTTCCTCGTTCTGATAACGATGCATATCGCGGAGTTGAGTTACGCTACTAAAAATACCTTGATGATTAATGAGATGACACATGTGTAGTATACAAAATTCAATCGTAGCGCAGGAACACTAGTGTTTGGACTGCAAACGAGACTGGTTAATATTTTGATTCTCAATAGAAGAAATGAGATATTTGAATTTATATTTTCATTCGGCGCTGAGTTCTGCTACTCAACAGGCGATGTCTCCAGAATTTGGCGGAATACTAGGTTCAGGATACAGCGTGAAGCTGATTTATTTTATTTATTTTAGTATACAAATGTTTTATGTCATTATTTAACGTATGATATATTTTATAAACTTTTCTAATTATAAAAGTTGGAATTCTCTTTCTTAATGTTTCTTCCGGAGGTAGTTTAGTTAGTACTTACTGCAGTTTAAAAGAAATAAAACTGTATTGCTCCGTCGTTGAAGTCGCAAGCATAAATTCAGGGAAATCACTCGTGTAACACTCATTTGAAGTTAACTACCCCCAAAAAGCGTCGTAAGAACTAAGTTTGGCGGTACGCCGACCCAACTTTAAGAGTGATTTCGAACTATGTTGTCTTGAGCTTGGAAAAATTGTATGGAAGTGAAACTGCTAGTTGCTTCGTAGTGCTTAGATTAGTGCTTGCTTGAAATTTGAATTTTTTTTATATTATAAAAACATCGTTTAATTGTCTATGCGTCGAATTTTCGTACTTCTATGCCACATATTTTGTAACGTAACATAAATATTTATTAACAATAAAAGTATTTTATATTATAATTTAAGGAATGTTTACCTGTGAGGTATTTGAAGTAATATATTGCAGGACATTGCGAGTGCCAAACTTCAGTGCCACACTTTTTTTGTCATCAGAGCGAGGAAATACAAATAATTTACCCCAAATAAGAATCGAGCAAACAACCATCATGGTTATAGTTAGACGCTGTGCTGCTGTACCACAACGACCTCATTTCATTATCATATAATAAGAAAAACGTTTTCTATTTTTTTTTTACTTCTAATATTAATAAGCAACTAGACATGCAAAGTCGAAAAACAGACTAGTTTTACCAATTCCAATATCACGTAAACGAGAGGAAGCGTTCAAAAAACTACAAGATGGAGTGATGAAATTCCGGCAAATCGTTGCTGAACTGGAATTCTTTGGCGAACACCCTTAAAAGTTTTCNCTAAGTTTGGCGGTACGCCGACCCAACTTTAAGAGTGATTTCGAACTATGTTGTCTTGAGCTTGGAAAAATTGTATGGTCTATATAGAAGCGAAACTGCCAGTTCCTTCGTAGTGTTTAGATTAGTGTTCTCTTGATATTTGAATATATTATTTATTTATATTATAAAAACATCGTTTAACTGTCTATAGGTCGAATTTTTGTACATCTATGCCATATATTTTGTAACATAACATAAATATTTATTAACAATAAAAATATTTTATATTATAATTTAAGGGATGTTTACCTTGAGGCATTTGAAGTAATATATTGCAGGACATTGCGAGTGCAAAACCTCAGTGCCACACTTTTTTTGTTATCAGAACGAGGAAATGCCAATAATTTACCCCAAATAAGAATCGAGCAAACAACCATCATGGTTATAGTTAGACGCTGTGCTGCTGTACCACAATGATGTCATTTCATTATCATATAATAAGAAAAACGTTTTCTATTTTGACTTCTAATATTAATAAGCAACTAGACATGCAAAGTCGAAAAACAAACTAGTTTTACCAATTCCAATATCACGTAAACGAGAGGAAGCGTTCAAAAAACTACAAGATGGAGTGATGAAATTCCGGCAAATCGTTGCTGAACTGGAATTCTTTGGCGAACACCCTTAAAAGTTTTCATAAGAAAAGTTGTGTTCTTGTATGTTGAGCACTCGCCCGATAGTTTTGCGTGCAAAGAATCGACGTCCTTAAGAGATCGAAGGAAAAGCTTTCCAGGTACTTCCAAGTTTCTGCTTGACTCAGATTCCTCTTTAAAATTAGACTTGACGCTTGGAAAAATTCTTTCGTTGTATGAGATAGTTTGAAAATATTGTTATTATTATTTATTCTATAGAATGTGTATGTGTATTGTTATTATTATTTTTTATATTATATTTTACGTATCAGTGCAAAATGTAATATACTTGCCTTATGTTCAATACAATGCGCATCGAATTAGGACTGCACAGTGAAAAATCTCTCTTTTTTTCAATTTAATCTAATCTAATCTAGCTTCATGCTTTATCCCTAGTGGAATAGTCAGAGAGAACGAAGCACCAAACGCTACGGTATCTCCATATATCTTTCACCTCGTCCACTGACATAAACCTCTTCATACATTTTATTTCAATATTTGATAGAAAAATAAAATAGTCGAATTTGAACTTACATATAACCATTCCGTGCAGTTAGTTATTAAATTCTTGTTATTAACATTAGTTTAACATCTTGACATGATTCTCTTATACAAATGTATGTAAGTGTAATGTGGAAAGGTTGTATACATAAGCAAGGCCTTTATAGCTTTGTACTTGTAGAGGCAAGACTGTTACTTTTACGGTTTTTTTTTTTAAATTAATGCTTATTTTATTCACATTTTGCATTCATCTATTAATGGATAGTTTCACTAGAATATTTCGGCTTCTATTGAAATAAAAATAGCGTAGTGAAACTTATCTACTGTTTCAATTTAACCAAATTGTGAACTTGCAATTTTTTTCACTTTTTCGTTTCTATATATTTAGTCAAATATTTTAATATTTAAGTTTTTTTAGCTCGGTATATAGCAAGGTAGACAGAGGGAATATAGGAACCTTTTAGTTTTATGCTGTATTTCGCATATATGAGAGTGAGCAGAGGGAACCTAGCTTAAAGAGACTCCATTCCCTACCGAGTAGAAATCAAATCTAAAACCGCCGCGTTTATTTTTTACTATTTAACCTTAAAACAATGTTGCAAAAGATTGCTTTTAAGTCGAAACTAAACTGTCATATCTGATTCCAAGTCTAATCTCGTAACTAATACCTCTACGGAAACAGGAAACTTTGGATTATATGAGTATAATGTACGCTGAAAACTCAACCACGCCGTAACGCTTTTGTACGAGAGTCTCTTGAAATCATAATAATAATTACGTGATGTAAATTATTTTTGCATTGTGCCCGTTGTGGCGCATTTAACAGTACACACAATGATAGCGGGTTCGACCCCATTCGGAGCATAATTATATTTAAAATATTTTACTTGCCAGCTTCTGTTAATATAGTGCGGCGTAGAGTTCCATCAATCAATCCGCAATGCCTCAAAGGATTTGTGACTTTTTGCCTTGTTGTGCGGGATACAGCGTGAAGCTAAAAAAATAAAGTGCTAGCATTTTATCTTTTATAAACATTTCAATTCCTCGTGTTACGTACGGTATTAGTTTTGGTCTTAAGCGCTCAGTCAGGTATGTCAGTAATTTTACTTGCTTGCATTAGAATTTCTAAAGAGGAGCTTAATTTGGCTAAAAGGGACGTCTCAAAGTAAGTGCACTAGCGCTATACATCGGTGTATTCCTCATTTTAATGTTATTATGTTGGTAGCACTGGTATAGGTATTCATCTTTTTCTACTTATTACACTAATGTGACGCATGTGACTGTAAAATGCGATAGATTATTTCTATTTTTCCGCTTGAGTTTAGGTGGAAAGCAGAGAACGGAGTGTCTTTAGACTAGATCTTCTCTGCCATCCCAGCTATACTATTATAATTTAATTTAAAGTATACTAAATTGTAAAATAAATTTTTTAGAGCGGAATAATTAAACACTTATTTCTTCCCTCTCTGCTTAATAAGATTTATAAAACATATAGGTGGCAACACTGATCCTAGTAAATAAATAAAAAAAAGATTCAAAGAACCTAAGTATATTTACAAATGTATCAAGCAACTCATTTACGACGTGTTGTTTGTATGTTACTTTACAGAACATTATATAGACTCTATAGACATTCAATGTGTGTGTTTGACAATTTAAAGCTGTAAATTTGTATTTGCGTTATTGTAAATTGAATATGCTTTCTGATCTATTTTCAGCTTTATTCTAATAAATTTAATTAAATAAAAGCTGCTCCTAACATATTATTTTTGATATTATTTTTGACAGTTGGCACATTTCCTGACCGGGGTAGAAACTTATTCTTAAAATTCTTGTATGCTTAGCCGTTACCCAACATGCACCAACCTAAGTGGGAATCGAACCCACAATCGTCACGTTTACATTTAAACACTGTACCTCCTTGTAACAAAATAATAAGCCCTCCTTCCCTTTTCTAATATTGACTAACTCAAATAAACTTACATTATACCAAATATCCCAATCCTACAGGTTCAATAAACCCATTGTTCTTTACGGAATACATGTTCCTGCAAAATATCTTAAGAGTATTTCTGAACAGATCGTTTGAAACGATTTCGCCGAATTTGACTCCCTATTCGTATTCGTATTGTATTGTATTGGCTTATTGTAAATGTATTCGTATTCGCTACAGTGGGAATGATCTTGTAACGTTTTATTGTTATTAATAATGTCGGCTTTTACTCTTTACTCTTTTATCTAGAAATTGATTAGTAAATCATTACAAATTTATTTTTTTGTTATTAAAGAATGTAAAGAACTAAATATTGTCCTTGGTGAATATAAAGGAACCGGAGCATTTAAGAACGGATATCTAGAAATTTCTATGGAAACCGAAAATAACCTGATTTTTTCGTTTTATAGTCCATGTGAACGAAATTATAAGCATCAGCAAGTATTAAATATATTTAATTTATCCGAGTGTGTTGCAAGGAAAGGGCGATTGTCCTATATAGAGAGATTAGTTAGAAGTATCATTATACATTTGGTTAGGTAGGTAGAATAGAGAATAGAGACGAGCGTTAGCCCGTTCCCGTAGGCCCCGTTAGCCTACATTTGGGTTGCAAGTCCCAAGGCTTTGCTTGGAATTCCTCTCCCTACAACACGGTGGGAACCCATGGTGAACCCATGGTGCTGTGATATCATTATTTTAAATTCAATCTAATAGATGTAGCGGTGAGTATCCTGAAAATGTTTGTAATTGTAAGGTGTTACTAGCATGCCTTTATGAGCTTTGCCTGTCTATCTGTCGATAGGAAAATCTTACAATAATATTTTGATCAACTTATTGCTATCCAGTGTATGTGTGTGTTATTTTTGCTTTTTTATATTTCTTTTTTCAATTTTTTTTCATTCTTTATCTAAAGAGAAAATCAAGTTACAAGTCATTACTGTGTTGTAATCACGAATTGTATTGGTTTTTTTTTTCAATGTTATATACTAAAATTGATAGTAATAAGATATGCCTATACGCTATTCTGAGGTATAAGCTATATTAGAATCAACTTTCATCTAAATCCGTTTAGTAGATTTTGCGTGAAAGTGTAACAAACATCCATCCTCACAAACATTCAAATGTATTACATTTTTACTTTATTTTTGGTTATTCGTATAGTAACTTGTCTTTGTCATATTTTTTTTGATATCTATCTTTCTTTATAATCGAATACACGATCTCCAACACAGTCAAACTTGCAACCACTGAGATACAACGGTGGGTATAATATCTTAATTGTACAGCTTATAATATATAATACGTTCAATTACCATCTTATCATAATCTTGGATGTACGTAATGAACTAATGGCATACATTTCAATAAATCCCCTTTATAGGTCTAATTAAACTAAATTTCGTTAATATTATATTATAATTAGTCTAATGTCGTCTACTAATATATGTAATCCTTGTTACTTGTAATACTTGTACGGAATTCTTTATTTTTTTTTATATTTTCACGCTTAACTCGTGAAAGTGAGTATTGAACTCACAACTATCGCGTTTATATCGGTGTACTATAATATTTCAAAATCAAATATATAACAAATAAATAATAAAAAAAACTTTAGTAATGGATAGTCTTCGAAGAGAGCGTAAGTTATTGCAAATAAGCGAATAAAATTGTGTCCAATCAGAGGCAAGTCTGCCGTGAAGCCATTTTCATTAAGCGATTTAAGCAGCAATCACTTGTATACTTCACATAATATAATGTATGAGACAATTTGTTATTTACTGATCTATGTTAGATAAACAAAGCTCGTTAAAAAAATTCGATAGAAAATGGAGAACAGGGTGTCATAAATCTAGGTTCTATCCGCCTACCCTGCAATATGAGGGATACAGGGTGAAGTTGATAAATAAATAGTGTTAATGGGTTCATATTTTGATCTCTTAATTTTCATTCTTGTTCGCCATCCGCCATTAACAATAATCAACTTCACGCTGTATCCCGCACACAGCAGGGTATGCAGAGCGAACCTACTGTTAAAACACTCCGCTCTCCATTTTCCGCCGAATTTTGGAGGTGTTGCGTGTTGAGTGGCGGAACTTAACGCTGCGCTTTGCCTCGACACCAGCCAAGTTATAAAAAATATAAATTTAATTAAATATTTCATTTCTTCGAGTGGGGATGGAACCCACAACTAGTCGATTTTGCAGCACACTGAGCCCCTGCGCCACTACTTGTCATAACTCAACAAAATGTAATATAAAATAGTATTGTTGGGATTCTCGTGAAAAAATAAGGTAGCTTGAGGCGGAAAGTACTATAAAATCAATAAGATTGTTTCAATCGAGGCAGTTGCTTGTAGACGACGGCGCTTATTGGAAGAAAATATAAAATATTGTCATTAAATTATTCATATTAATTGAAGCAATTACAGTATATACTTTGTCCTAATAATTAATACACGTATAGACTGTGTGTTTTGTAACTTAAAAACAAAGAGATTTTTTTTTAAATAAACCAATTTTATATTTAATTTATAGTAGTATTGTAATTTCAATTTCTTTTGACCTTAGTGTTATTTACTTAATTCGGTGATTTAAAATAAAATAGAGACTTACATTCTATTAATATTCCGCAAAATAATAAAAAAATATACAAGTAAATCTCTCTTTATAGTATATCCAAGCTTTTTACATTTATATGATCGTGCGGAGGTAATAAAGTAATGATTGCCGGCATTTGGACAGATGCCAAAGATAGGCCTCGTACTGGATAAGACATATTGTAGGTTAAAAGGCAAGTTATTGTAATGTCACGTTATAAACGGATATTGTTCTGTAAAAACTGGTATGCCATTTCTATGTTTTATTCTTTCTTTAGGTTCACAGTGTATTTAGTACATAGCAGGGTAGACATAAAGAATAGTGTTAAAACACTCCGTTTCCCAGCGGTAAGCTGAATTCTCGAGACATTGCGTGTAAGTGGCAGAATTGAACGCCGCGTTTTACCTCGTTAACTGAGTGAGAAAATGAAAATATCGAATATTTTAATTCTCCGAGTGGGAACCGAACTCCACAACCATCGCGCTTATAGTCTCACGCTTGTGCTCCTAGGCCATGACGGCTTCTATTTCTATTTAGTCTTGTATTTACTGCTTTACTCTTTTCCTAGCGCAGCGGACTAGACGATGGAAACCTACAGTAAAGGCACTGTATTTCCCACAGAATTATAAACGAACCCATAACACGCGTTTACATTCAAACTACGTTTCATTGACCCCACGAATATGAACTTATCACAGAAAACATATTTAGACGCGATCATTAACTAGAGCTAGCATGAAATTCGGATAAAAAGGCTATTCCCCGCGATTGTAGGGTCATAAATAAATCCGGACGATCCGCTCGTATTTCTTAGTCGCGACCTGCGACTGAACGACAGTATTATGATTTATATTCACGCGAATCTTTATATTTTAGAAAATCTCTGCTCAGTTCCTTAAATTCTAGTCGGATTTGGTGGTGCTATGCAGTTGGATTTTGGTAGAGCGTTTGGTATTTTTGGTTGATTTGTAGAAATATAATGTACATACAGTTCGTTACGTTATTGCCGGAAGTATTGTCTGTATTTATTAAATTGGTGGCTTGTAAACGCATTTTTGAGCCTGTCCTCTGATTGTCCAAACAAAATTCAATTTTATAATACATGATAATGGGCTTTTTGCTTTTAAATTTTTCGTCATTTTAATATATTATTTTACATAATATAAGTTTTCTTTTACGTTTTTTTAATGTTTGAATCTTGTTTAAACTTCAAAAATTGAAAATCTCAATTAATACTGGGGCCGTTGTGGTACACACGACCTACGCGTCGGCTTTAGGTTCAATTTCCATTCGGGGGTGTGAAATATTTAATATTTTCGTTACTTCGCTCTGGTAACGTTACTCGCTTAGTAACGTTCTTCTGTGAAGACGCCTCAAGAAAAAAAAATGTTTATAATTGTAACGCAAGTGAAGCAGCTTTTTTTCATTTAACCACTTATATTTCGTCACTTATATTTATTTCCAGTTTTAGGCACACGCTCTATACGTATATAGCGTGGCCCAGTTCAATAACAAAACAACGTAACATATTCATAGTAGGTATTTTATGTCTCTATTTTGGCTGACGAAAAAACCTCACGTCTAGTATGCAAATATTTCCTGTTCTATACCGATCGGGTTGGATTTCGTGACAAAATGCAGTTAAGCGACGATTTTATTATGCCTTTTGTAGATAAGAATTCGATTTTGCGGTTGACGGTTAACAGGCTTTTTGTTAACTGCTTCGTGACGTAGTTGTGTACGTACATACGTAAATACATACGTTTCTATGTAGATATGGTCGTACCTTTAGAAAATTTTATACTAAAATGAAATTATGTAGCAATGAAAAGAATTTTCGAAAAGTCGTCCATTTGCTCTCGTGTCACTTGCAGAGGGAAAAATGTCATGCTTATATCGCTATGTATTCAAAGATGAGACATGGAAGATGAAACGACCATACATACATGTATGTATTTATTACTTTAAAGAAGGCAATACTAACACATTCTATTAATATAGTGAATTTTGACTTTCTCACTAAAACTTTTTTGTCTTTTTCTTCTCTATTTTCTTTTTCCGTTCCGTGTCTTTTTTTCTTTTAACCATTGTAATATCACTTTTTATTAAGCTAAGTAGGCAGAGAGAATTTACTGTCAAGACAGTTCCGCGCTTTCCGCCCGAATTTAAGATATTGTATGCTGAGTTTGTCCTGTGTATCCTGCTACTGGAGGATATAAAAATATTAATATAATATGAATCGAACCCCCAACAGTCGTGTTAACAGTCACACGCCGTGCCACTGTACAATGATGGACTAAAATATTAATTAACAGAAAAAAACTTTAAAAACAAAACAAAAGACAATATAACCCTTTGTTATTACAATATAATATTCGGTTAATCCCCACTTACAGCTCACAAGTGATAAAAGCGTTTACCGCGACTATTAAACTCGGATTGTACTCAAATAAAGCTAAACATTTCCACATGCAGGCGTGTACCCTTCGCGACATTTGAGGTTGTCTCAGGTTAAGATCTTGTTGCTTTTAAAGTATAGCTAAGACTGTTAAATATAAAATATGTAATTATGATGATAGATTTTATCGTGGCTTGGACAATTTTTGTTAGTCTGCTACAGATGATTTTTTAGCGACATACTGTCACATATCTACACTAATATAATAAAGCGGAAGAGTTTGTTTGTTTGTTTGAACGCTAAGATCTCTGGATCTACTGGATCGATTTACTTTGTTTTTGTTTTGTATGAAAGCTGCATTCTTCAGAAGTACTATAGGCTATATAACATTACATTACACATATATACTAATAAATTAAAATACTTTCTAATTTGACATGCAATTTATTCTGCCATGTTAATAACAACCGTCGTCCCTACGCGACCGCGTTCGTTACCGCGTCATTTTGATATTCATCCTTATGAAAATAAATATAATAGTCATTTTTAGCGTTTCATCTAGATTGAAATTATATTTCTATAGAAATTATATTCTTATATTTCAAGCAGGCGTAGCCGCGTCCGGGTCCGCTAGTAATAGGATAAGCAGAGGAAAGTTTTTAATATTAATAACTTAGTGTTATGACACTTCATTCTTCTTTTCCACCCACTTTATGAGATATTTTAAGTTTGGTCGATTACAAGAGCGAAGAAATTAAAATAATTCTTTACTTTGAAAAGGAATCGAGCCCACAAGCGTCTTCTTTACAGTTTCACATTGTGCCGTATGAGCGCCACTACAGCCTCAAAATATAATCATGGGTTCAACTTCGTCCTTAGAAAAAATCCTAAGTTTAGTTAAACGAAAGATCACAATCGAATCTGTACTCTATACGTATCTAAATATCTTTCTTACATTGAATATTGTAAAGAAACAAAATTAGTACCTATCTACATAATATAAAATTTAATTATCTTAAAAACAATAAAAAATAAATATATAACGATATCTTAACATATTAATAGCATAGCTTTAACAACTTTATATGCTAACATGACTTCTCTTTGAATGTCACCGCTTCTCCTGTAAAATGCGAAACACGGCCTTTTACGGTCCACATTTAATTTGCACAAATTGCTCGACGTGTTCTTACACTGAAGATTACCAGAGACTGGAGTCTCTAATTATAAATAAAGCTGTAATCGCTCTTACTCTCTCTCTTGTGTTATGTTCAACACAAATTACCTAGGTAGTGTAAAATATAATTATAATAAAACGGTAGGCTAAGAGAACTTAGTGTTAAGATACTCCGTTCTGTACTTTCTGTGCCATTTTCGAGATATATATGTACTGCACGATGTGTATATTTGAATTGTAATATTCACTAAAATAATATTTAATTTAGTTAGATAGAAAAAACAATGAAAATATCTCGGGTCTCTATCCTAAATCTACTTTCAGCACCAAAAGGAAAATAATTAAATTTAAATATTCTACACAAAATAACAAAAGGTCCGTAGTGCTTATTTAAACCTAAATAAAAAATCTGTATAAATACTTTTTATTCTAATACCTAAAACCTAAGAAAACATGTTTTTAAACGTTGATCAAGGATTGGTTGACTTAGCATGGTTGCTTCGACGTATAATTTTATAACTTCTGCATAATTATATATACACATATATTTAATAGCAGTTAGTAGGTTCTAACATATATTCATAATGCTTTAATAACTCTAGCTACACTTAAAACCGCACTCAGAGACCTCAACTAACATCAAAAAGACATTAAATCGTATAAACTTTTACACAGCAAATATTACTAGCTAACCAACCTCTGCGCTGTTTACCAGATTTACCAAATCGTGATTTTAGAGTAGTTCACTATCCAAAAGAAACATCCGAGGTCTACTTAAACAAATTGAACAAGTTAACAAAATTAAACCTCCGTAACTAATCTTAACCCTTAAAGGGTATCGTTAAAACTCGAGAGTGGGGAAAGTTGGTAACATGCGGCTTTGGAACCGTAGTCTCGTCTCACTGAACAAACATAAAATAACATCACCAGGCACCACCACTTTCATTACACTAACTAATTATTGTTTAAGTTGAATAATTATGTAAGGATTTGTACAGCGACACGCGAGGTCTTCTATTTTAATGGTAAGCATATGATAATTAGGTGTCGTTACACTAATTTTGATGTAACAGAGTAAATTCAGGGCTCGTATTATTATTTTTGTAATTTTGTTTAAGATTAGCTATTCAGAAGACATAATAGCGCTTTTGGGATATCACTAAATGGTTCTTAGAAATGCTCATATAAATTCTCTTGAAGAATAACTTATTGGTACATTTTTAAATACGAAAACCCATATTTCGTCGGTTTGTTAGACTACACATGGCCTTAGAGCTTTATTAGCTAGCACCAAATGATTTCAAATTGCAAAAAAGATAGGATTTATTATTGTTTAAATAATATTGGACGGTTTATCACATAAAAATTTATATTATTACTATATTAATAAAATAATCACAATAAGATACCTTAGATTTGGCTTGGCTCTACCTAGAGATTACATAACACGTGGTTCCGCAAGTTAATATTCAATAAAGAATAAATGTCCGTACTTAATGTGAATGAACTTAGTTACTAAATCACTTAGTGAAGGTGAAAAGTTTTGAAATATACCGCACAATCGTCCTTCGGCGGGAAAAGATAATGGAAAAAAATCCCTCAACATTAATATTCATAAGAGAAAACAACAGCTTCGACTGGAGCCATTCCCAGACGCTCGTGAGTAAAGCTCTGTCATCATAGTGAATGTATTAGGCAGTTTCGAATAAATGATTCGTAATTGCGATTATTAATATTTATAAATGTATATGTATATGAATGTAAACGCGATGATTGTGTGTTTGATTCCCACTCGGGGGGTGAGAATAAATTATCTAACAATTTCATTTCCACGCGAGGAAAATCGTGGGGTTGTGTTCCGCCACTCAATATGCAATGCATCGAGAATTCAGTGAAAAGTGAAGAAAGGACTGTCAAAATACTACGTTGCCACTACAGCGTTGGATACAGCGTGAAGTCAAAAAAAATAAGTTAGAGCCTTCATAAATGCTGCAGATACTTAGAGACACATACAGCAACTAAACATATTCAAGGTTCCCCCGTAGCAAGGTAGAGAGAGAGAGAGAGCCTAGGATCAAGGCACTACGTTATGCAATTACCTTATCAGATAAAAGTTATATACTCCGAGTGAGAGTTGAATCTACGACCATCACGTGTCCTACTGCGCTACAATGGTCTGAAATGAAACATATATTATCGTTATATCACGTTAAGCTTTGAAGCTGAACTGACTCGAACACCAAGAAAAAATCCAAATGTCTAAAATCAATTTAAAAATTAATTTAAGAAAAGAACGTTTCATTTTAACGATTGCCAAAGTAAGCAGTTCCTAATATAATATTTTACGAGAAAGATCAAAACTGATTCATAATAATTTTCAATATATTTCATTCGTCCCTTATCGAAGTGATTCCCTCGACAGTGCGCTATTCGCCTTTTGACGTGCTATCATTAGCTTAAATGACTTTTGTTCGGTGATTGCTGATTTATTATTGGTTTAATTAACGACGTCTGAAAAGAAGGAAAAATGTTATTGTTTTGAGTATTTTATTTTGTTATTTTGTTTTTATCGTGGTTTGTAACACATCTTGATAACGTTTAGGCTAAGCTCGGATATATGGTGGGTTTTAGTTTTACTCTGGTCATATTTTTTATACAGAACTAACAGTTATACGTGACGTCTAAAACAAGACTTTTTCATAAATTGACTATCCGACACTAAAATAATAATTCATTTTAAGCCTAAGAAAAGTACCTTCCAGCAAGTTCCTAAGAAAGAGACTACGAGGACAGAGGCTTTCTCCGTCTATCCTGCTATGTGCGAATAGATATGAAGCTGAAGATTTAAACTATCAGTACTCACCTAACATTAATTATATATCTCTCTATAGAGCAAATTCTATTAACGTTCGCTTCATATTGACGAGACCTTTACACGAAACCCAATTTCACTTATAATAGAATGTTCATTTAAAAATCATTTTCTCATTATTCATATCAGTTCTCCAAACAGTGCGGTTAAGTAGCTTGTCAAAGTCAGCTTCGTTTTTTTATGTACGTAATTTATTTTATACGCCCTTATTTAAGTATAGGACATAGGTATAGACTCACCAAAAAAATCTAATTACCTAAAATAATTTTAGAAATATTGAAGTTATATCTAATCTTATAGATTAAGATCACGTTGACACCATTGTGGCCCAGTGGGCTACCTTTGACTGTAAACGCTATGGTTGTGAATACAATATTCACTTGAGGGAATTAGTTATTTTCATACAGCTTCAAGCTCCTGTATCGATCGCTTCTTGCAAACCTTCTTACTATAATCCATTACTTCAAAAAAGTTATACAAATTACGAATATGACTAAGGCGTTTTCTTTTTATATAACATATAATTTAATGCAATATTATTGAGAGTAAAACATGTTCGAGGTACATTTTACGAACGCAAATGAAAGTGATGATGTGGCAAGAAACGAAGAAAGTACTCCACCGCGTACACGATAACGCGTGTCATACCATTCTCCGTGCCCGCCTCGCAAATGATTGTGATAAACATTGATAAATTTTATGAATTATCTGTGAGAAAGTAAAACGTGTTTTACAGTAAATTTGAGTGTATTAAGTAATTTCTATATCTTTTTGGAATTGAGGGAAAATCTTGAAGTACCTCAAACCTCTATAGTCAAAGCAAATCCATTTTAAATAGTCATTTTAACTTTTTTTTTAATACAATGTAAATATTTTCTTACATAGCAATAAATAAAAATAAATTTCTCCCTCTCTATTTCTCTACTTTACTCTGTGCGGTAAGAAAATTTGATCTTAAGAGAAGCAAGAGATATATCTTCTAGATAATGTGGATCACATTACAACTCAACTGTTAGTAAGCATGTTATAATAAATCTTAACAACTTTAAAAACATTCTTTCAGTAAATATGTCTAATCTAAATTGTAGTTCTAAAAAGTTCTAAGTACTTTAACTAACTAATAGTTTCTCACGGCTTAAACGTAAGTAGAGTATCAATTTGTGCAAATAGCTCGCCTCCATTACGGCAGTCGATATATGTCCAGTGAACTCTCATGTGATCATTACACGAACTAGCTTACAAACTGGTAAATACTTATCTTGATAAATAAGCGTATAAAGTGTAGAAGTTTGCAAAAGCAAAGTTTTGGTGCACTTTTTACTTTAATTATAGAATTTCTTTGAGAGTTGTGTTCGATCGGAATGAAAAGGAAGCGTTAATTGGGTTGGAGCATTAACTCTTTATGCACGATATATAATATTACTAGCGACCCTCTTGCGGCTTCGCCCGCCTTTACTACTGGATTATTCATAACATGTATGTTTGCAAAGCACTTAAGATAATGTGAAAATTAATTAAACCCTAATGCAACCCGCATTTTCGTAGTTTCAATAAGGATTTTCCAATTGTTTTACACAGCAAGGATTTTTTAGTAGGTACCGTAATTTTAAATCTGTGCTACTAATCTTTTCAAGTACTTATTAAAATATAT
>JAKRZM010000966.1:146320-168454 GCA_036379175.1 Heliconius cydno galanthus
ATATTAATAAATTATTATATAAACAAACAGCGTGTACAACTTTTTATATACATAGATTTCAAATTCATTTCATGCTCGATGGTAAAGGAAAACAGAGTCGAGGTGTCTCCAGAGAAATTCTGAGGCATCATTCGGGCCACAGTATGAAATACGAAAAGATTATTATTGTACATTTACATTAAAATTGTAATAGTGGTTTTACTAATTAGAAAATTTTTCTTTATTTTGTAAATTAAGATATGATTTTTAGTAAAAAGAAAAATTTTTTGCAAGAAAAATATTTATTTTTGTACTAGTACATGGGAAGAATTGAATGATTCTAATTTTATTTGCATGTATTATACTTTCACTTAACACCTTTTTTTTTGTAAAAACTGCTATAAAATCTAATTAAAAGATATAAGATATTCTAAAAAAAGTCTAATTTAATATTACCCTAAAAATGATTTATGAAAGTAATGAGACGACTTTACCATCAACATTTAGTAAAATACAAATTGTGTAAACTCGACGATCGATTTCCAATCGTTCATTTTCTCGCACTGATTACAAAACAGAGCTCAGCGTTGAGTTACGCCACTCAACACGAAATGTCTAAAAATTTCGCGGTGCGCGGTGCGTGGAGAACGGAGTGTCTTAACACTAGGTTCCCTCTGTCTATCATATTATAAGTGGAATGCGGCGTTCAGCTAAAAATATAGTAACAAATATATTTTTATTCGCGTATAAACAATCCTTTACAAAATTTTGCACTAAGCGACGTAGATGGAACTACCTCATTAAAGTCGTGGGGTTATCCGGCGCTTTGTTCAAGTAGAAATATTGGGCACTAAATTGTCTTTCATGTTTGTGCAATTCTTTGTGTAAAACTCGCGATATAACACTTAAAAATAAACCTGAAATTATTAGACTTTTTATTTTTTTCTCTTCATACATTTGAAACAAAATCTGTAAACTCTGTAGTTAGTAAGGCAGATTGAACTTAGTGTGAAATCACTCCGTACCCCATTTCCCGTCATCCTTACGTATTGAGTTAGCGAGAGTAGAGCAGAGAAATAAAAAATTCAAAATTACTCCTTAGAGTGGAAATCGAACTCACAACCTTCGTGCTTACATTCTGACGCTGTTCCACTGCGCTAAAAGTAGTGAAAAAAATATGTACTATTTCATTTTCCACGCATTTTAAAGGACGAAAAGTTAAAACAACGGAACCTAACGCCACAATCTGTATTATAAAGTGAAAAAAAGAAAATAGCTTAAATGTAATAGCGTATTTTTTTCAGTTTCACGCTGCTCATATATAAGGAAGAGGGTCGGCAGGGCAAACCTAGTGTTAAGACACTCCGTTCCTCTCTTTCCGCTGAATTCTAAAGGCATTGCGAATTGAATAGATGAACTTAACCCTTTGTATAATTAACAGAGCGAGAAAGTGAAATTATTCAATAATAATCCGTTGCTCTGAGTGAGAATCGAACCCACAACTGCCGTGATTACAGTCCCACACTTGGCGCAGTTGCACAAGTTTGAATTCAGTAAGTTTTGTTATAAACTGTCTATATTACTATTTGAACTACCATTCCTATTCCACACACCCATTTGCTCCTTATATTGGTATAATTTACGCTCGTCTTCAGGTAAAGAAACTTGCGCCATAAAAGACTGCTTCTTATTGGATTACTAGAGCGACTAACAGTTTCCCTCGGGCTTTGTTAATTTAAAAGGATGTGCATCTATTTCCTTTTTAAAGCTGTATTTTTTGTTGGATCTTCGAGAAAAACGGTAGTTTTTAAAGAAATGCTGCTCTTAAATACACTTAACGTCGCCGTGATGCAGTGGGATAAGGTCTGTAAATGTGATGGATATGGATCCGACGACCCCCATTCAGGATATATTTATGATTATATTTATTATCCTTTTGCTTGCTCTAGTAAAAGAAAATGCGGCGTTGAAATCCACCACTTAACTTATAATGTCTCGATACGTACGTAGGCGGAACGGAGAACGGAGTGAATGAATATATGCTTTTAAACAATTTCAAAAATGTAATCTTTAAAACTGAAATATTAATACATACAATATACTTATATTGTTGTATAGAACAATACAGCTTTAAAACAGGTTCGATATTTTTCTAGACTCGCTTATTAGATTCAACATTATGTGTTGATGTAAAAGCTGCGAAATTCCCTATTTTGTCAGAATTTGAAGCGACGCGACGTGTGATGATAAAAGAAATCCTTTTACAGATAAACGAATGAGAAGATAACGATTGTAAAAAGTATGATAGGATCGTATAATGTTGACGAACCCAATATATTACTTTACTGAATAGCTTGGCAGATTTTGATTAAACTTTGCTTCATAATGAAATCAACAAATGAAAAATATTGTGTCAATTTCAGCCAAATAATATCCAATTTTATTTAATTAAATGAAGAAACAGAGAATAACAATAACGTTACAAATTATTGATGAAAACAAAAATATATATTTCAAATATAAAATGTTGATAGAACAGTTATATTCGTAAAGGAGGAAATTAAGGACGTTTCATACTAATTCAATTAGGTATTTTGTTTCGAGTTGGAAGGTGGAAAGACAAAAGACTGATATTTGTCCTTTATTATTTTACACGGCCTTTTCTGTACAATGCCTTTTGTTAAAAAAAAGGAAATTCTTTTTTTAACCAAAATGGACAGACAGCCTAGTGTCAATTTTTTATTAATAATAATATTCCTTTAGAGTTAGTAATTGCAATTTATTTTATTAACCATCAATTAAAAAAATTAAAACCACATGAGGGTACTACGTACTTATTACTAGTGTGTCGTGATCAAATAAAAAAAAAATACTTAAACTAATATTTATTTACAGTACCAAAACTAGAAAACAGTATTAAAAACTATTGAAAAGNATTATTTACCAAAATGGACAGAACGAGCCTAGTGTCAGTTTTTTATTAATAATGATATTCCTGTAGAATTAGTAATTGCAATTTATTTTATTAACCATCAATTAAAAAAATTAAAACCACACGAGGGTACTACGTACTTATTACTAGTGTGTCGTGATCAAATAAAAAAAAATACTTAAACTAATATTTATTTACAGTACCAAAACTAGAAAACAGTATTAAAAACTATTGAAAAGAAAAATGAATGAAATTACTCAATTTTACATTAAGGATTTGAATCTATGAAATTCCCAATATAAAGCCAGAGAGCTATAAGGTTATTTACAGAAGCCGTAATATAAGGAAATAATAGTTTTCCTTGAGCATACGTAAAGCCTGTAATTTTGTTAGACCACGACGGATAATGTACGAAATTATTTTGTGTGGAAAACCCTCATATATCTCCGTTACCTTTCCACAGATTCCATGGGACTATTTCTCATTCGTGAAAGCAAATATAGTTATAGCATTCTATTACTATAAGGTTTGTCGTTTCAATTTTATCATATTTGTTTACTCAGTTTTGTTTTTACTACATAATATATACATATAGATATACTAGCGGACGCGCGCAGCTTCGCTTGCGTAATTAGGGGTGAATTCTAATAAACCACGACACATGTGTTCAATAAAATATTTTTAAGACTCTAAATTTCAAATTTTATAAAAATCGGTGGCGATTTAAAGAATTTTCCATACAAACTTTCAACCCCTTATTTGCACCCTTAGGGGGAGAATTCTAGAAAACGATGAAACACGTGTTCAATTAAATACTTTTAAAAATCTAAATTTCAAATTTTATAAAAATCGGTGCCGATTTAATTTTTTTTCCATACAAACTTTCAACCCCTATTTCACCCCTTTAGGGTTAAAATTTTTCAAAATCCCTTCTTAGTGGATGTCCAGATTACGAAAGTAAACATCTGTCCAAATTCCACGTTTCTACGCACAGCGGTTACGGCTGTGCGTGCGTCTTACCTCAGTCAGTGAGGACAAGTCCTTTTATATATATAGATTATTAGGTGAAAATATAACATTTACTAATTTTCACCTGTGGCATCGTACCGTTGTCAAATAATGGTGCATGACACATGACACATGACACATTCTAAAAGCCTGAACTATCTCTGTGTAGACACAGTACCTAATACGAAAAAAAATGACTCCAATATACTATCCTTTAGTGAAGGACGTGTAAATTCTAAAGCAATTTGGCCAAAAACTACTCTCATATTTCTGCGTCACCTTTTCACAGACTCATTGGCGTTATTTCTCACTCGCAACTCATTGAAATAGTTTGTGGCTACAATTTATCAGGTCCCCTACTACTGTGCTGTTTCATCTTTACATATTATCTGCTTTATTTTGCAAAGTATGTAAAACGTCATGGCGTAGTTGTACAGCATCAGAATGTAAGGCGACAATTGTGAGTTTAATTCCCAACGGAGGGAATCTGTTCGATTTATTTTCATTTTCTTCGTCTTGTGACAACATAAAATTTGTCATTGTAAAAGGGGTTGTTTTAATACTTTTTTCCCTCTGCCTACCCCACATACATCGATACAGCATTATGCTGAAAAAAAGAGATGCAACCCTACATATTATCTCGTTTCAGAGTATTTCGGAATAAATTTATTTTTATTTTCGCACTCTGACAAAGTTTTATCAAAATAAAAAATAATTATAATTATTTTATGTTAATAAAAAATCTTAGTATTTTTTTTTATTTCCTTTCTATATTCTGAGAGAAGAAGAAACAAGAAAACCAGTGGTAGAGTCGTCAGAAGTGTTAGTGAATATATACATGGTCTGATGAGTTACAGCCCACTTACGCTCGAATTTCGCAAAGAGCAAAGTTCCCTAAGTTAGTCTATGGTAATACTATGGAGATTTATAATAATTTGCCTCACATTATGGCATTTTTATGTAGCAAACAGTTTTGTCAGCTAATACTACTTTCTTTACATGACAATGGATTCACTTATAAAAGCCGTTGTGGCCCAGTGGCACAGTGTCTAACAAACACGACGTTTGTAGGTAGGATACTCAGCGATTCGAATTCGCTTGGAAAGCAAAGAACGGAGTGTCTTGACATTAAGTTTTATTTTTCTAACCTGCTGCAAATATTTAATGAGAATGGGTGATAAATTGAGGGTCGTAAAGAAAATGAAGCTACGGGCGACAACTATTTAATAACTAAGCCAAAACAAGTACTTTTGTATTATGTAGGTACATTCAATATTTAAAGAAACCATTATAAACAAAGATGAAAAGGTTAGGAAAACTAGTGGTACAAATTTCAAAGGCAACCATAATTTCTTGAATATATCATCATACGGAAATCTTCAACCATTCCGTTTTCTAATTAACATAACATGTAAAACGAAAGGTGAAACTATAACACGAGGACCTCATCAATTAGACTTAGTACGGAGGTCAACTGTAAATAAAACATGAATTTTGCATAAAGAATGATAACACCACAAAGCTCGGTCGTTATCAAAGAGCCAGTACAGGAAAATGTCGACCAATTAGCTATTCAAATTTCGGGCACTGATATATGTGAAGAAATTCACTTTTAACGTTCACAAACCATATTAGACATTTAAATTGCTAATTCTGTACTAAAGTAGACAGGGGATGTGCATTAAAAACGCATATCAAATGAATGCAAATTTGACGCAAAAACTACAACGGACTGACCTCGGGTCCCTGGCTTATATTGAGTTACCATTTAATCTATGTTGGATATTACCGCAGGATTTTTGGACTTGTAAATTTAATGTAATATTTACTTTATTTAAATTTATATATTGGATTTAAAATTTAAATTTGTAAATGCAAAGAAATTATATTATATTTCTGGAAATACAATATCGTACGGGAACTAAGCTGTATATCTTTTGATATATGTACATGTTATAATGTACTTACTTCATATGTATTACTCGCTTGAGTCTTATATTGTAGTTTTATTTTAGAATAAAACAATAATGTCCAGGAAAGATCAAAGATAATAAATAGAACTCAAAATAAATTATGTGCGAGTTTTGGCTTTACGTACACTTTATTTAGATTATTATTTAAATTTAATTTGATATTTTTTTGCTTCACGCTGTATACTGTACATATCACGGAAGGCAGATGGAACCTTGGAACCTAGTGTTAATGGAGCTTATAGCGAGATAGACAGAGTTCTTAAGACCGTAGTTTATAATTTACGCGCAAATTTGTCAGGCAAGGCGTGTTGGGTGGCAATGAAATACAAAAATTATTAATATATTTTTATTTATATTATTCGAACGTGTTTAATTTAGTTCCACCAAACCCATTTCACAGTACAATTAATAATCATTAACACAAAAAAAGCACTGCCACAATACCAACTATTTATATGAAAAATACATGTAAACCGTTCAAAAATTGATGAAACTTCATACTATCTGGTATGAACATCAATCTTAAATGCAGTTTATCGGATATACAGCGTCGGGGCGTCGTAAAACAAGCGTTCCTGTTCGTGTAACAACCACATTGCGCCAGAAAACAGCAATAAGTTAGTCGACCCGAGCAATTCACTTAATCTTTGCTTCAATGTGGAGATATATCCTTACTTGCCACTTAAGTGAAACGGAGCGGGCGATTTGAATTATACTACTGCTTTAATATTATATATATTGTAATATGTTATGTTTGAGACCAGACGTGTGGGTTCGATTCCTAATCGAGGAAATTATATATTCAATATTTTAATTTCCTCGCTCTGGTAACGAGGTAAAGCGCGGCGTTGAGTTTTAAACTGAACATACAATGCCTCGAGTATTCGGAACGTAGGGAAACTATTTTAATGGGAAAGGAGTGTTCTAATGCTAGGTTTCCTTTGTCTACTCTGCCTCGGGATACCTGGGAACTTGTTGTTAGGACACTTCGTTGCTATTAAGACACTTCCCTATCCCACTTTCCGCCGAATTCTCGATGGATTGTGTGTTGAGCGGCGCCGACTCGACATCGAACCCACAACCGTCGCGTATACAATTGCACGCTCGCACGAAGGCCTCAATATAATATGTAGCATATTATTCACAAGAATAATAATATATGTAAATACTTAACATAAAAATATAAAATCACATAAGCATAAACCATTACACAAACCGAAAATAAAAATCAATTCAATACATTACTATTGAATTTACGAGCCATCAAATAATTCATAGCTATAAAAGCGTATACATTTTTAAAAATCGGATTGGCTCAAAAATGCACCGCGGCGTCCGATCTCAATCGTCATGGCTCGCCTGCGGACTCGCAATAAAAATGAAGGGAATATCGATTATGGTGACCGCTTAAGCGGGACGAACTGGAATCGCTTAAGCGGGACGCTCGGCAATCGCTTCGATAAATCACGCTCAAATGGAATATGGCTAATATTCCGAAAAGTATGACGATAAGGATATAATTTGTGTAGAAATGTTTCATGTTTATGTTTTATGTGAGAAACAAGCTCTTTATATGTTTTCATATAATATTTAAAATTAATGAAGAAATGTCAAAATAATAGGAAAAGAAAATTTTATGTGGATATGGCATTAAGTTAGTAAATCAATCAACAATGAGAGGAATGGGTTCAAATAAAAAAATTTTCTAATTTTTTGATCTATTTTTGTTTGAAAATTGTTTGAAAATTCGCCTAACGATTCCCGGGACATGTAAAAAGTTTAGCAATTACGTGTAAAATAAATTGTATAGTAAAAAAACATGCATACATTTTATTGCTTGTACAAGAACCAATTATTTATCAAAACATTGACAGCAGCAGCTTAGTTTAAATAATCCAATGAAATGTTAACACGTGCGTTCAAGCTTTTAACATTCATCCGAAAAACTATTTCCAAGGGAAAATAAGTTCAAATTCGAAGCAAATTTTATTGTAAGCAAAAAATGTATTTAATATTGATAACAAAAAAAATCTTTTTTCTTCTTTTTTTATCTACCGTAACGTTTGGCGCTTCGTTACACACATATTACATAATGATAATGAAAAAAAAACTTAGAAAAGAATGAAATTTAGTCACGATCTTCAAATCCTCGAGTTTTAATCAATAATAAGTCTCATATAAATCCGTATAAAAGAATTGGGATAAGACCATAACCCGTTTTGATAACCGATCGGCGATTCGGTAATATTGGCTTAAGTTGGCATCCGACGGACGTTTTACAGCAGCCTTCCTTGAATCTAAAGTAGGTGAAATATCAAAGTTGTAGATACTGAGAAAAACACATTTGTGAGAAACTTTAGCATTCTGAAGTGGATGCTGAACACTTTATGGCTACAGTTTGATGGTATTCTGAGGGTTATTGAAACAGGTAAACAAATTCAATGAGATTATTTATGGGAATAGTTTCTAATGCCTATTGTTACGATAGTAGCTATATTTTATACCTGCTAGGGATAACGTGATAAGCTAAAACAATGTATAGTGATATGTCACTCCATTTTCTTTTATTTGTCTTTCTGTCTATTTAAAGGGAAAGAACCTAATGTAGCTTTTTATTTGTTCTAATTGAAGAACATGTAATTTATTAATATATGTTTAAAAATAATATAAATATAGCATATTATTTTAAGGTTAAATATAAACTGATAATTGTGCCATTATATCATCATATTAAACATTAATATTATTGAAGTATTCCATAATTTAAAAGACTTTTTTCAGTTTTATGACTCCTAAACTCTTGTTTTCCAGAGAAAAATATTTCAAAGATTTTACATAAATGTTTAACTACCATTTTGTTTAAAATGTGATAAATTTATTAATAAAATATAAATTTTATCTGTATTCGTGTTAAGCTTAATTCTGAAAGATGTTAATTACTTTTTAGTTGTGATGATCAATTTCAAAACATGATCAAATTTTTAGTTGAGGATTTTGCGGAAAGCACAACCTAAACTAAACCTTACAATATCGTCTATTTCAATGTTGTGCTGTACTAGCTACCATTAACGTTATGGTTAGATCAGCTCTGATCGTGCAGACCATCGTTGATTCTAGACCAGCTATGGCGATCGACTGCTTAATGATGCACAATTAACCATTTAATTCCCAATTAACTATTAGTTACTCCCAAACGTCTACGACCTGATTACGAAAATGTCATTCTGTAGAACTCGTAGTATTCGCTATATCTGTATTCCGTTCTCATTAAGACACTACCGTTACCCAGTTCCCGCCAAATTCTCGAGACATTGCGTGTTGAATGGCGAAACTCAACGCTGCGCTTTGACTCATAACCAGAGCGAAGCAATGAATATATTAACGATTTCATTGCCCTGAGCTGGAATCGAACTCCCGACTTGTGCCTCTGCACCACGACGACCTCGTTGAATTATATAATTTGTATTATATAATATAATTTCAACTTTTCATATAATTGACTATAATCATTCACAAAGAGTGGGGATCAAATTCTTAACCATCCCATATAAACACAAGCACTGTCTCACGGCACATCTATGACCTCGTAAAATTATATAAATAAGAAAATCTGGATCACAGTAAAACCGCTATCACATACTTAAATTAGCATGAACATCGAAAGATGCAAATTAGAGATTTTTCAGTATAAAATCTAAAAAAGTCGCTCTCGAATATTAAGGCGGTATATTTCCATCTAATATACCACATTTAAATATCTGGATACCTCTGAGGTATTCAGGATTTGAATTACAAAGTCTGTCGCCTTTTCGAGCGCCACCTGTGACGTCATCCACACCTTGTAGCTGAAGAAGCAAAATAAAGTAGAAATAAACTGAATCGCTTAGCAAGTAGCGTGGACGTTTTAATACAGACCGAAATAGACCGCTCTGGGTTGTGTATAACAAAAGAATAAGAAATCAGTGCATGGCATTTATATACTATTTTAAATACAAGTTTTCTTTGTGTTTGTGTTTGTAAGTTTATAATTGCTCGTCAAAATTTGATGAAACTTTCAATATAATTTTACTATTTTTTACCTACGGTTTCGCCTCAGTTGTCACTCGTTTTGTATGACACTTGGCACATTCCAAGTGCGCGGAGTAGCTCTGAACCGAGGTTCCTGAGGTAAGCACGTTCAGCCCAACAAACTTCAATTTTGATTGATGTTTAATTAGCTAGCTCGCTTTAAAATTTAAATTAAAAAATGCAGAATTATTCACAATAATAATTATATACATGTTACCTTTAGTGACATTAGAGCGAATCAAACTTGTTCAGCTTAACTCTAGCTGTGTTCAAACAATTTCAATTCAAAGGTACAAAATGTAGGTATCTAGTGCTAACTAGTACCTCATAGTTTTGTCGTTGTTAATATAAGACCGTTCTCCGGTTGAATTTATACAAAATGAAAACGTAGCTTTCCCAGTGTTTCGCTTTTAGTAGAATAAAGAATTTAAATTCAAACAATCTGAAATACGATTATAATAATATAATATTATAAAAACCTCGAAACTTTGTATTCGGAATCTTTTTGTTTCTTCTTCTAAGTCCGCGCATTTTTCGTAAGGTGGCCTGTAATACCCACTTTATTTGGAATGTTTTCTTTTGTTACACAAAGCCGCTTGTTGAATTGGGATGAAATATAATATAGCGGGTGCCCGAATGTTTCCTACATTATATATTATTCTTCAAGGCACAGCTTTGAGGTAAGAATTGAGATATTATGATAATAGTTTTATATTTCTCTTGTAGAATAAACAGAGGGTGTGTTTACAAGATTTAAATTATATTCACATTAGCACAAATATATAAAATTTTGCTACGAAATTTGCATCGATTATGATTGTATATTAATGGATGGCTTGATAGATAAATATTATTTTGAGAGTTCTCGTAACAGCCCCAATTCCCCGAAAATCGTTATTTTAAATGAAACGCTTAAACCGGAGTAATTACAAACGACTCTTAAATTCTGAGAATACACCAACTATACAAATATAATATGTCCATACCTTTACCAAATTTAGCACACAAAAATTATCCGCCCGATAACCTTTTTTTTTACGTTATAATAATAAACAGAAAGTCAAAGTCAAAGTCAAAGTCAAAGTCAAAATATCTTTATTTCATAAAAATGCTTAACATTTACTTGGACATGTCATAAAAATAGAAAAAAAAATGCAAAACAAAATAACCAAAAAAAATGTGCAATTTTGACTTGAGAAAAGCCCGTTCAAATGGTTGAGGTCATGAGAAGATACAGGCAAAGAAACTCATGACCACTCTTTTTAACTGCCAATATTTGTTACAAATTACAATTACAATTAACAATTTTAACTTAGAAATAGAGCAACTCATTTCCAAACATCTTTATCGCGAACATAATCTTTAACAGAGTAATATGCTTTTTGGCAGAGCCTGTGCTTTACCACTTTTTTAAATTTGTTCAGTGATAAATTAACCATGTCGTTTGGAAGTTTGTTATAAAAGTGTATACTTTGACCTACGAATGAGTGAGACACTTTATGGAGCCTAGAGAAGGGCACAGCAAGCTTATTTTTATTTCTTACATTATGTTGATGGAGGTCACTGTTTTTATTAAATTTATTAATATTTTTATGCACATATACTAAGTTGTCATAAATATATTGGGAGTGTAGTGTGAGGATGTTAAAGTCTTTGAATTTATTCCTTAGTGACTCCCGTGGACCCATTTTATAGACTGCTCGGACAGCCCGTTTTTGGAGCGCAAAAATGGTATCTATGTCAGCGGCACTGCCCCAAAGTAATAGGCCGTAAGACATAATGCTATGAAAATAGCTGAAGTATACTAAACGCGCGGTGTCAACATCGGTCAGTTGACGAATCTTACGGACAGCATACGCTGCCGAACTAAGTCTACCAGATAAAGTTTCTATATGCGGACCCCATTGTAACTTAGCATCTAATGTTATACCTAAGAAAACAGTTTCATTAACTACTTTAAGTTCCTCATTGTTCATCAAGACCCTGGTTTCTACTTGTTGCACATTCTTAGTAAAGAACCTGATACATTTAGTTTTACTACTATTTAAAAGCAAGTTATTGGCACTAAACCAGTGTAATATCCTAGAAAGAGCATTGTTTACATCGTCAATTTCCAATTGCCGTCTATTAACCTTAAAAACTAAAGATGTATCATCTGCAAACAACACCATTTCACAGATATCTCTCATAAGGTGAGGTAAGTCATTAATGTACAAAAGGAACAAAAACGGACCCAGAATAGAGCCTTGAGGCACCCCCCTTGAGCCTTGAGGAAAGAAACAGATCTAGTGACATTTTTTTATTTAACGACGGCCTCAAGTCTATGTAGTGACATGTCACTCAGTAATCGATAGTCGGTCCATTTTTATGAAATATTCCATTATATTAAAAATCTTTTGTTATTGTGAAATAAATTGATAATACATTTTCAAATTGTTATTATTCTTTTATTGCATTAAACCTAATGCGTCGTACAAACTGTTTTCACTTCAATTAAATCTTTGAAGCGAAACAAAATCAAACGATTTTGCACAGGATTTATCTAAAAAATAAAGAAACACTGTCGCCGTCGGATCCAATGAACTGAGAATGTCAATACACTACGTAGCAGAGTTAACGAGCACATCATGCCAGGACTCGGGCAAACATTACGGCTTAAGGCGGATTGAAAATGTAGGAAAAACAAATTTCACTATATAGAATTTCTATTTGTGATGCATTTTCAATAAGCGGAGGGTTTTCTTGCAGAAATTCGTGTATAATTACACGAATAGTGGGAAAGTAATGTAAATGTAAATAGTTTGAAAATTAAGAGACTACTATTTTTGCTTAATTAGATATATAGAATTCGTATTATTGTCAAAAATCTTTCATAAAAGATCCATTGATAGTCTAGGAGGAACTTAACGCTATAATTTTGTAATAACTTTGCAACAACGTAACAAACAATTTGGTACAAGTTCTATTGTATTCCAATACAATAATTAAATACAAACTGGCACGGTACTCCTATACTACAAATAAATAGTCAATTAATACAAAGAAATATTAAATAAATAAAAATAGAATCAAATCAAATGAATTCATATGTAAGTAAAAAATATCTTAAACTTTGTATTTAAAAACTATTTTATTAAAGAACTTAATTCGACAGTGCTCAGATAAAGTACGTACAATTTCCATAATTACCACAGTCTACACCTTGGGATCCCTAGAGGGGATTATAACAAATCTTCACACATGCGGGTACTTTGAGGTAAATACTTTGACCTTTCTAACGGCACGTTTGTTTGCCAGTTTAGTTGAGAGTGAGTTGTAGATGGAAGTGGTGAGAATAAATATATTTAAAAGGAGCTTTATATAAGTTATTACGTAATTGGTACCCTTATATTTTCTATAGTATTAGTTGCTTGCTGTTTAGATATAGATAAAAATACAGTTGATTTAATCTATAAGTATTTAAAAGTACTCGTAAGAGTGTACTCTTCCATTAATAGCTGAGATACTAACAAACAAAGCACAACTCAAATTACTGTGCATAGAAAGCCGAAATTTCACATGTAAACTCCTTAGGGATTATAGAAGTGATAATAGGAAACGATTTTCTAAATCTTTTATTATTTCATTCGAAAAATTTTAAAAAAATGTGTCAAAATATTTCCTGCTACGAGTATATTAGAATAAAGAAAACTTGCATAGATTTCGAGCGAGTACGATGCTAGTATTAATATTTATGCATGTATGCAACATTTTTGTGTAAAAAACTTTTCAACTGGTGCCCTGTAAAATATATCAAATGTCAGATTCCTCTACACTCCACAGCTCTTTATATAATGGGATGTATGTACTTTGTACATACATATGGTTTTAACTTAGTGTTAAAAGTGCAAGTTGACTCTTTTTATTTTCTGTTCATTTAAAATACCTACGATGATGTTCCCTCAGCTTTATTCCACCACTTAACTGCAATGTATTAAAAATTTGCCAAAAATGAAGGAAATAATGTGAGATTGAAAAAACCTAGTATTATTGGAACTTTTTGAAAAAACAACAAATAGAATAGGCTCTATACTATGTCCAATCTTGTTGTTTAGTCTCACACTGTTTCCCGCAAATTGCAATGTAGGCATAGAAGCATAGAACCATGTTATTATTATATTTTCTTTTCGTTACAGAACTGCCGTCAGAGAAGCCTGAAATCAAAGCAGAGAAGGGTTGGTACGCATCAGGTGATTCCCTCCGAGCTCAGTGCACTTCTCCGCCTGCAGATCCGCCAGCCAATCTCACCTGGTTGCTAAATGGAAAAGACGTAAGTAACGTTATCTATTTAGTTACTTAAGGGACCAAGTGGTTACATTTTTAACCACGTGGTACGTAGGTACGTACTCGTACTTTTTACAGTTCTTTAATATTGACTTTATTTGTTTAAAGATTTACCAAATCTTTTACTCTACAAAAAACAGATTACGTCAATTATATTACAATTCTCACTCTCGTAAAAAAAATAAAAATTAACCCTATAGATTTTGATAATGCAGCGATTTTACATACAAAATGCAGCAATAACGATACATGAATGATATCCTTTGATAATTATTAATTTAATTCTTACTCTTCCTAATTTTTTTATATTAAATCCCCTATATTTTATGGTTAACAGCTATTTTAAGTATATTTTTAATGTAAATTTGTATTATTCTATGTGAAATAATGTATTACTATTATTTAATTTTTATTGAAATAGTTTTAAAGTTCAGTGTACTCTAATTTTCAATAAGTTGCGTTGCTGACGTCATCTCCACGGCACCCTGACGTCCGACGTGACGTTCGTGATAAATGAAGCGTGTTGGCGTTTATCGAGGCGTATTCATTTCTCATTAGTATGGTTTTTATGAATAAAATGTCATTTTGAAATATTTTTTTAATATATAAAAGATACTAATTAATAATCATTGCATATAATGGAAAAAGAAGTGTTTTATCACTACTCTTTCTATCATTGTGTTTAAATGCTTGAATAAATATAACAAAATAACGTATAAATTGCGTATAAAAATAAAATTACGTATAAAAGCTTCCAAGAGAGAAGCATTGTTAAAACACTGAAAGCCTATTTAAATACAATTAATATTTCTTAAAATATCCGATAACTCATTTAAGGTAAAATTTTGCTTAATTAATTTATGTTTTATTTATAAAAATATTTCAATCTTCGTAAACACAATTTGAGGCAAGACCTTTAGACCAGGAAAACTCTGCCTGCGATGATTCTGGGTTCGATCGTGGGGATTGATATTTATTGTGAATGATATCTGTTTTATTTTTATTTCCTCGCTCTGGTGGTTTAAGCTACCCAAAATGCAATGTTTCTAAAACTAAGTGTAAATTAAGTGGGATACGAAGTGCCTTATATGTGAAAAAGCGAAAAGCTAACTGGGAAAAAAACAGAATTCAAAATATTAATATCATTAAGTCCACCGAAGTCGTAGGCTACTAGTTTTACACTACAAGCTTATAAATAAATATTAAAATATAAAATTATGTTGCTGTAACCACTAAGAAATATGATTGTAACAAACAACTAAAACCACTTCAAAGACAAACCTGGAACACTCGAGGCGTTCAGTTTTAAACTATTATAAGAATCGACTGAAATCGAGGCCTTCCTATCTTCTCACAATACTCGATTCGTGTTGAGTAAATTCAATTGAATTGAACAAATATTGTGCGTCTTTTGCCGTGAAAATTGTATTGTACAATTTATACCAGCTCACTGGTTTTTATTTGTGAAGTTTTGTATGTTAATATTGTTTATTGGAATATCATTTCATGCATGAAGACTTTGAATACAGTAAATTATAAGCTTTTTATATTATTTGAATATGTAGGAGGAATAAGAGATTTTTGTGATATATTTTGTGTTTTGTTAATAGTGGGGGGTGTTTGGGGATACAGCGTTAACCGCAAGCGTGTTGACTGGCGACGCTTAACTTCCTGTTTTGTCTTGTCACCAGAGCAGGAAATGATAACAGTTCGTTCTCTCAATGGAAATGGTAAAGGATTCCATTATGCGATGTTAAGACAAAGTGCGATGTTGGGTTCCGCCACATGTCTTGAAATTAGACAGAGTAAAGTGAACTTGTTGTTTTAACATTAAGTTCTCACTTGGTTCCTTGCTATATGCAAGTTACGTGAAACTTAAAAGTTATTTTGTCAAAACACACTAAGGATGTACCGGTTGCGTCGCGTTGTTTGTAGTGTGCCCTAGATTCTTGTAGTATTCGCTAACATTGTCTTAATGTTTAGTATCTTAGTCTTGAAATTTCAAAAATCTTATGAATATATGTACGAAACATTTATATTTCATGGGATATTTCAATTTATTCATATCTTTTAAATTACAAGCAGTTAAATTTTATGTTGTTGTTAATATATCTTAAGAATGAAATTTCTCATAAATGTCATATTTAAAAAAAAAAATAGTTTGGAGAAATTTAAAAAAATATAACCTTTTTCTATTTCAGAAAAAATCGAATTACAAAAAAACTTATATAACTTACATCTACAGGTAATTTCGTTACAAACTCATTCAGCCTCATCTATTGTTACAGAAATAGAAAAAATATAGAACCAACATTTTTAAACATAACTCATTTTTTTCTTTTTTTTGATAGCTTCACGCTGTATGCCGCATATAGCATAATAGACAGAGAAAACCTAGTGTTAACTTTCCTATTGTGTGTTGATTTGCGGAACTCAACGCTGCATTATGTCTTGTGCCTCTGCGGCACCATGGCGAGGAAATGAGAATAGCTCATACCCCGAATGGAAATCAAATCCACAACCGTCACGCTTACACCCAAATTCTATGCCACTACACCATAATAGATCTATTAAAGCCCTATCTATACACTACGAGGATCAAGCTTTATCAAATAAATGAGTTGAATACTCAAATCAATTATACTTTGCCAGTTCAAAACTGCTTGATTTTCGGGGACAAAAGTCCGAGTGAAATTGGATTTTCTGAACTATATTCCCACAAATAGGATGTGTGTTATAGACGTGTGTTTTATAATATTGTACTCGGCCAGATACGCCTAAATGATTACATTTATTATTTATTTTACTTAATTTGTTATTAGTGAGAATGGGTGACGCAAAAATTTTTCGCTGCCCAGGTATAAAATATAAAAAATATATATATATTTTTACATTTTTTAAAGTGTAAATAAAAAATTTAAAGGTGCGGGAAAACAATGTCTAATAAAGAACAGAGTGTTATTAAATGCGTAGGTTATGCGTAGGTTTCCAGGTTCCCTCTGTCTAGGCGCGGAATACAACGTGAAGTAAAGATAAAAAAAGTTAAATAAGAAATAAAATTCCATATTATTTACACCATGTTACTATAATAGCGATACGAGACAATGAATACACATTTCCAAGTAACATTTTAAGTAAAAGCGATACCTCAATACTCAACATTCCCATTAACTTCCATCACTTCCAAATCTATAAACGATATCAAATTCATATTTGACTGTACAACACAAATTAATACATATCGAATGTACGTGAGAATCACCGCAGCTAAGACCAGTTAATAAATAAACTGCCACAAACAACTAAGAGATATGGGACAAGGCTTACTCATGGGCTTTATCACAATATACGAGGGTTGGAAGGTCTGAATAGTCGGTTAGGGTATAGTAAAATTTAACAAAGTGAAATTTATTTTCATCCCACACTAACTGATAATAATTAAGTTAGTCCCTTTACGCCGTCCAAATATGCGAGGTTTCATAGCGATGCCATATGTAATGAATCATTTCCATTTTAAAATGCGCAAAAATAAGGGAAATCTGTATAAATTATAAAATTTAAGATGGATTGTAGATTTTTTGCTGTAAATACTGTAAGTACAATTGCCTGCTGTAAGCCTCCAATTTTCCTTAACTTGCAAAGAAATTTCAACATTTCACAAAAAATACTAATGTCAGATTCAGGCAGACAGTCAGGCATAATGTTAAGACACTCCACTCTCCACTTTTCGCCAAATTCTATAGGCATTGCGTGTTGAGTAGCGGAACTCAACGCCGGGGCTTGCCTCGACGATAGAGCGAAAAATCGAACTCACAATCTAACTCGTTTACAGGCTCGTCCCCTACGCCACGATTGGCCTTAATTTATCTGTATTACTCTCTTTTGATATTTAATTATTAATGCTGCTGTTTAATATTAATTTATTTATTAACATTTGTAAAATGTAATCCTGTGGCAATTGGGATATACCTAAGTACGAGTATATATGTAGGTTCTCTTCGTCACTGGTGTCCAGATAATTGATAGATTTATATTATGTTCAAAATGAACTTTATCATCACTGTTATTAATATTAATAGGCATATGCGAAACCGCCTATTTTATTAAACAATTTCAGTTAGACACGTCCTCTGCTGTATCACGTAGGCATAAATAGATTTTAGTTTAACTAAATTGAATTATTTAATATATTTCACAGCATTCGCCATTTTAAAAATAGCAATACATATTTTATTATATTTTTTTAATTTTTTATATAGTTGTTCAACCTATATTCTTTTTATATGAAAATATTATTTGTTAGTAATATGAATTCTAATTTCTATTATCTATAGCCTTATTGAAGCACCTAAGTGTTTTTTAAAAAGTACCATCGATATAACTCTTAGTGAATAACTTTAGCAAGTGAAATACTTAGATAAAAGATATATGTTTCAAATAAGAACAATTTGTTAGCAAAACAATGAAACAGGGTAAAGCTGTGAGGGTAACTTTTATTTGTGAGGCAAAGTTTGTAAAAGGGTGCTATTTAATGATAAGAAAGTTTTTCAGGTGCTAGGGAGAAATACTAATGTAGTTATTATTTGTGTACTATATAATAACTATTGAAATATATATATTTTCAATTTTTTTGAATTAATCACGTAAACAAACTACAAGAATAGAATATAGAATAAATAAGAATTTATTTTCTAGTTCTTAATATTAATTAAATTTTATTGATATATAAAATAATAAGAAATTCTATATTAAATAGATGGTAGTAGTAAGTGTAGTAGTATTGTATTTTCAATGCAATGCTTTGTTAGGGGGAGGGAATAGGGATTAAGTTTTACTTGTTTATAAAATGTATAAAGTTACATAAAATATTATAAATCCCATATAATATTTCACATGACTCATCAAATATACGTCATAAACTAGGGTGTTTTAAGTCCTTCTAAATAAGGAAACCATAGAAACAGCTAACTTACTAAGTATTAGATATTTTTGCAGTTTTACGCCTTTTCCTCTAAACATAACAGGGTAGATAGAGAAAACCTAGAGTGACGGAAATCAACGTGTGATTAAGCGGAGAAATGAAAATAATTCATTCCCCCAAGCAGGAGTCGAACCTACAACTATCAACTTTACAGCCAGACGACAAGCAAAAGCCTGAGATAAACCAATAAATTAAGTTTACTAATATTAAAACATAAATCAAGAAAACTACTTTGATCATAGAAAATTTAAATAATTTTATATTCGAACCCACTATACTATGTCATCTATAATACCCCATATCTAATACTTCATATATATAAATCTCCTTATGACTTCCTCTCACAATTTTATTGCCGCTTAGCAAGTACGAGAATTCAATTAGGATATCTGCACTTAATAGTCTGCTTAGGCAGATTCGACATTTGGTTAATATCGTCATATGAGCTGGCTACCAAAAGGGTCTAACTTATATTTTCAAGAAAAATAAACTATATCTATCTATTTAATATTTGTCATACCTAAATGAAATAATAATCATCTTATAATAATTTTATACTTATTATAAGATGTTTATTATTTCATTCAGGTATTTGTTACATTTTTTGGAAATTTAAGATTTAGGCCACTTTGCAAAGTCATATATATTCCATTGGCAGCATATAAATGAGGCAGTGAGAAGACAAAGTCGAGTGAAGTATATTTAATAATGGATATATGGTTATACGGGGTGAGAACGATATCGTGCGTCGTAACTCCTGGATGTGTGACGGTAGTCTCTCTTTACGTGTAGAGAGTGTCTTTAAGAGCTTTTTTATTCTATTTGGCCCTGGTATTAGGCTCGTCTGTTGACTTGACTACATTATAAGCATATTTTTGCACTGGAAATTTAGATATTGCTTTTTTTCTTGAATATTTTTTATTGAAGTAATTATTAAAGCTAGTTGTTTGTATTTTTTGGTAATATTTTCAAATATTTTTCATGGAAGAAGGATTACAATCTGTTACTATATATATTCGGTTTATCAAAGCTATGTTCAAATTAAAAAAAAAACAACAAAACTCAACACACAAAAAGAACAAAAATATAATCCATTTTTGTGTCCAATTTAGAAGATGGACGCGTAAATCTTCACAATCCATGGCTAACTGCGAAAAAAAATCGTATATTTTTTCCATAGTTCCCAGTTATAATTCTGCGCGCGGTCCCTGACGGCGTGGAGGTAAAAAGTCATGCATGAGAAATTTATTCAAGTCGCGTCCGTAGCTCTTTGTGTAGCTAATCCCATTTTATTCTTTTCTGTTCCGCCGTCATTAACCTTGGTAACGTCCTTGTAATATATTCAGGACGATTGGAGTGCAGTAACGTTAAAAAATTTTGGTTGAAATAAAAATGTTCACTTAATTTTCTGGTGAACGCGGTCAATTTAGTATTTGCTCTGTTTGAATATTCTAGAGAATTAAGATACGTTTTGTAAGGATTTGGGGTTTGGGCGTTTTATGTAAATTAAGTGGAAGATTAATGTCATTTTTCATCCATTGTAGGTACAATGCAATAAGCCTGATGACTATGTGAATAAGAAATATTTTTAGGTAAACTTATTCAATTATAATTATCTTTCAATACCTTATACTAATTTACTAGAGAGTGACATAAAGTTATTCATGAATAACTATCAAAATAAAATAAAATTAATTGTATTATATGAGAAGAGTAATTTATTACAAATATATATATTTTAGAAAGAAAAGAAATATATTTTCATCTGATAAATTGCAAAGATATTCCGACCCCAAGTCTCATCTTGCTTCACTTTTTTACTTAAAAAGACCTAAATATGTGTGGCACAGGTAATTTAATATCACATAACGCAAAATAACCTCGAAAGCAAAGGAAATGTTACATTTAAAGTAATATGACAGTGATTACCTGTCACTAACTGTTGACATCTGCCGCGGCGGCCCAACACATCACGTCACTTATCACTAAGAAATAGGGAGATTTTTTCATATTCAGAACGTGGATTCTATGTATGAAATAATATTACAAATTGAACATTTGAATCATTCACAACAATTTTATGTCTTTTCTGAATTTCAAGTAAGACGTAAAGCGGTGTTGTGTTACGTGATTCAACGATAAGTCTCGAAAAGTGTTGTACAGGATTCGTAACAATAGATTTTTTCTGCCCATCCTGCTATACGGAACGTGGCGTAGGTGCTTTTATATAGGACAAAATAAGATAAAGATTCTATACTGTCTTATCCATATGTACTTGTTTAACTGGAAATACTAGGCTATAGAGCATCGTAAAAAAGCTTAAAATTATTATACACGTTCTTAAAAAAAATAAAAGTTTGCATTTTTTAATGCAGTTGTTAATGATTCGAAACAAGTTAGCACAAAGTGAGAACTTACAATACAAATAAAGGAAAAATTCCGAAAACTATTCCAAAGTATACTTAGGCTTTTATAAGTTGTACCACTCGTTGAGCTACAATTCTGAAATTGGTACGGAAGCCTCGGTTGGCGAGTTCGATCGCACTTTACCGGTTTTTTTAGTCTACTAGTCACTTTATATCCTATATATAGCAGAGGCACAGCAGGGAAGAGAGAATCTAGTGTGAAGACACTCTTTAAATGTTGTATGAGGAAAATATCCAAGAATATGTCTTAAGGTAGTAGGAAATCATTATATCATTGCTTTACCAAATGTTCTAAATCCAAAAACATACCATTTCAATTTCCGATAGGATCCAATAACAATATAGTTTATGGCCATCTCATTTACCACTCAATTTAGAAAATTACTTGAGAAAGAGTACGGTGGTTATTATTATACTCGTAGATATCTATCGCACTTTACTCCT